>JAPFBL010000907.1:0-59185 GCA_026182355.1 Hermatobates lingyangjiaoensis | reverse complement strand
GACCTCAACCCTCAAAAAAAATTACATCATAATATAATATAAAAAAAAAAAAACAAAAAAAATTTATCGGGACTCGGTCAGTTCTTCAGGTTCAAATTACGAGTAAACCTCGTAAACTCTCATTGCCAACGTTTCGGTTTTTATTTAAAACCTTTTTCATAGGCCTACAAAAACAGAGGAAATATAAGAAATAATACAATCATTTAAATAAAAACCGAAACGTTGGCAATGAGAGTTTAATTAGAACCTGAAGAACTGACCGAGTCCCGATAAACTTTAGTTTTGTTTCTATTCCACGGTCGATACTTTTATCAATATATATACGCAAGTGAAAAAAATTCCAGTTTCTTTACTCTGTCTGTTACTCTTCTTCGATTTTGAATACTCGTTGTATAGAAGAATCACAAAAAACACATAATGTAATCAATGTGGTATAAAACCACAAGGAAAAAGGAGAACAATAGAAGTAAATGCTCTGAGACCTTTCACTTTATGCCATCAGAGAGTAAAAAACGGTAGACTAATCTACAACAAAGTAAACCGTTTTTACTTTGTTTGCTCTCTGATGGCATGAAGTGAAAGGTCTCAGAGCATTTACTTCTATTGTTTCCCTTTTTCTTTGTCGTTTTATACTTCATATATATATATATATATATATATATACACAATTAAAAGAAACGGTCCAGCGGACTTTTTTAAATAAAATAAATTCAAAATGAAGGAAACACACAAAAAGACACAGACATAACTCACATCGATATTTCGACCATCGTCGTCATCAAGAGGTGTGAAGAGCGAAGAGTCCCGCAGGAAGTCCTGAGTCACCGCCCTGCCTTCCTGCTGGACTCTTCGCTCTTCACACCTCCTGATGACGACGATGGTCGAAATATCGATGTGAGTTATGTCTATGTCTTTCTGTGTGTTTCCTTCGTTTTGAATTTATTTTATTTAAAAAAGTCCGCTGGACCGTTTCTTTTAATTGTTATATATATACTTCCTTTGCTATTAATATGCAAGTTAATCTTTGTAAATATGATACTTCATCTAAGAAATGATAGAACAAGTAGAAAGTTGGAAAAGTCGATTGCTATATTTATATAACAAGATTTTAAAAATAAATACGTAAAAAACAAAAATTAACTTCCTAAACCACATTACGAAAATCAGAAATAGTAACTAAGATCTTTCAATTAAAACATCTGGTCTTCCTCAAAGCCTCGGTCAAAGTAATTATTATTCAACATGTTTACATGTGAAATCTTGTTATAATTTCGCAAAATAGAGTTGAAAAAAAAAGAAGCAATTTTTGAAAACCACAAAAACAAATTTAGAAATGAGACTATGTAACGATCTTCGTAAAATCATCATTCATTCATTATTTGCCTCCGGCAAGGACTACGAGTATTACTTGTTAGGAAGTCGTATTTTGAGTTTTTATTGCCATTGTTGAGATACTGATAAATAAATAAATGTATATTCAAAATAAAGTTGTCATATATATATATATATATATATATATATATATATAACTATTTAAAAAGATTTCACATAAACACGTGAAAAAACAATCAATGATCAAACCACAATAAGAAATGGGAAAACAAGAATTAGATCTTTCAACCGTAACAAGCGGTCTTCGTCAGAGTCAAAAACCCAACTGGGGGTTTTTGACTCTGACGAAGACCGTTTGTTTCGGTTGAAAGATCTAATTCTTGTTTTCCCATTTCTTATTGTGGTTTGATTATATATATATATATCAATGATCAAACCACAATAAGAAATGGGAAAACAAGACTAAGATCTTTCAACCGTAACAAGCGGTCTTCGTCAGAGTCAAAAACCCAACTGATTTCTTATTGTGGTTTGATCATTGATTGTTATTTCACGTGTTTATGTGAAAGCTTTATATATATATATATATATTTCACTCAAAATTCAAACGATCCAAACTGGACGCAAATCAGCTAAAAAAAGAAGAAAAACAACACAAAGAGAAAGAGACACACTTACAAACTCAAATTTTTGGATAATCCGTCATCAGGAGAAAAGAGAATGGGCGACCAAACACGCCGGAAGCAAATCAAAAATGAAGAAAAGCAACACACAGAGAAAAAGACACATTTACAAACTCAAATTTTCGTCTCAAATACGACATATATATATATATATATATATGTGTATTTGGGGAGCAGGCCTTCATCTATACAAGTTTTGTTAAAACTTATGCCTATTTCCAATTTCACTCTTTTTCGGGTTAATTTTTCCATTCTTCTGAGTTCTGGCTTCCAAGAGTCCGGGACTAGATATATCAGTTCTCCATAATTTTTATTTTTGTACACCAACATGTTTCGGTCCACATCGACCATTTTCAAGGTTATTTTTACACAATTAAACTATACATACTAAATAACAATAAAAAACTTAACATTGATACTGATCTATTAAAATACATTACTAAATAAACACGCAAGGTTAACAGTCATAATCATTGGAAGGTTGTAACAGGTTTCCGCAGGGTGAGGTTTCCCCAGGATTCTGGTTACCTTCCTACAGCCGTTTGTGCTTGGGAAGGTATTGGACTGTCTTCGTTCACTCTCAGTGACTGGTTTTTCTTCAGGTTTCCGTCGAACAGCTTTAAAATTCTAGTGAATCCCCCACCCTGGCTGTTAATGGTAGCTGGTTTTGGAGGATGAAAATAGCCTCCAAAATTTGCAGCCTGGTGTGGTCGTATTCTTGCTGCAAAATCATGGTATTGTCAGTAAGCATTTCCCTCGTTAGTTGTAACCCATGTGCTTTCGCGACATGCTCCTTAGGGCCTCCAGAGGCAAGATGCATTGTAAGCCTTCTGGAAAGCGTGGTAGTGGTGGAACCCACGTATTTTGAGGATAGGGACTCACAGTTCCCTAGTTTGTCAGTTAAACTCATAAATAACGTTGGTTTTCTGGAGGGGTGCTTTCTTATGTGGGTTATTATTCATAACCATTCCTGATGTGGCAAGGTTAGTATAATAAATCCTAAGTTCCAATTTGTCTTCTGGAACAATGCACGTTGTGTTGGCCCTGATAATCGATTTAACTACTCGTTCGTCCGTTTTGTATGCTTTTGAAAACTGATTTTATAATATACCACATGCTTCACGCCATTGTTTTCCTGATTCTGTTCATGGTTGTTAGTGCCATGCAGTTTATTGAGGCAACCCTTTAGGATGGAGTCGAAGTGCCCGTTACTGTATCCATTGTTGACAAGTACTTCCCTTAGCCTTTGTGCTTCCTGTTCAAACAATTCCCAGGTAGAGACGTTTTGTATGCTCTTCTAATAAGTGTCTTTATCATTCCATCTTTGTATCTGTCAGGGCATTCGCTTTTGGCGTTAAGTAGTATTCCGCTGTTAGTTGACTTTACAAATACCGATGTTTCGAACTTTTGGTCTACAGCATTATTCTTGACTTTGACATCTAGGAAGTTTAAACAATTATTGGCTTCCATCTCATGAGTAAATTTCAACACTGAGTTAGCTTCAAACTCCGCTTTAATTTCTTCTATGTGTTCCGGTCTATCTATCATCAAGAAGCAGTCATCGACATACCTGCAATATATGTGAGGCTTCCAGGCTGGATTTCGAGCCATGATCAAATTTTCCAGGTTGCACATGTAATAATTTGCGAATGTAACACCAAGTGGGGAACCCATGGCCACTCCATCAATCTGGTAATATAGACTCCCGTCTATATGGCAGAATGGATTTTTGGTAGTACAACGCAATGAGTAAATCTTTCATAGTTTGTCGTTTAAATGGTGGAGGGGTAGAGTAGCATGGTTATAGGCTATATTACAGATAATCTCTATTGTTTCCAACACCGGCACATTAGTAAACAAGGATTCTACATCTAAAGAAACCATAGTTCCTTTAGGTTGTGTGGCTTTTAATATTTCCAGAAATTCATCGCTAGATTTCAAAAGGTATTTGGCTGGGAGGTAAACAGCTATGATTTTATTCAGGGTCTTTGCAGTTTCATAAGTGGGCGTTGTCACTTGTGATATTATAGGTCGCAAAGGATATCCGACTTTGTGACTTTTAACATTTCCATAGAGATATCCAGGGCTATATTCCCCAATCACAGGTTTTAAGACTTTTTCTTCTTTATCCTTATTTGCAGTTCTTATTAACTTATTGATTTCCACTTTTAATTTACTTGTTGGATTTTTTGAGATCTTTTCAAATTTTGATCTATCACTAAGTATGAGTGAAATTGGAAATAGGCATAAGTTTTAACAAAACTTATATATATATATATATATATATATATATTATATATATATATATATATATATATATGAAAAATTAATAATCAACAATAATATATAATAAAATAATAACCAACTCTTGATATAATATATGAATTAAAGAACCACAATAAACAAATATATATTACATACAATGCTCTAAGGCCTTTCGTTACAACATTATAAGAGAGCTAAATGAACTATGAAAACAAACAACGCGTTTCGATCACTTAGTGTTCTTCTTCAGGATATCAAGTGCACTCTTGAGAGTCGATCTAATGCAGGCCGATGTACACCTGAAGAAGACTACTAAGTGTTCGAAACTCATTGTTAGTTTTCATATTAAACTTTTTTTTTGTGTGGAGACGTAATTTTCAAAATCCTTGAATATCAGTTAACTTGTATTGGCTTGCAGATTCTTGTATACATTTTTCTCCAAATTTTGTTTTCATTGTCATCTACAAGCAAATAATTTATCCTGTTTCCAGTCATGAATATCTAATTGTTTATGTGTGATAATGTATATATATTTCGTATGAATGCAACTAATTTTGAATATATTGTCTAATTTCAATTATGATTTTAATTAGAAAAAAACAATAAAAGCATTTCAGAAATTTGAGACATAACTAATCAAAAACAAAAGTTGTTTATCATATATAATCATGCATCCAGAGAAACTCTTGTCAAAGTGATGCGGCACTTTATTAATAAAGCGGGTAATATAAAAATAAGACCACTTGTTGGGTTTACTATGATGCTGTATTTGGGCAAGATGAGGTTTGTGATTTTTTATTTCGTTTATGGATAAGAGAATTGAGTTTGTACCTGGTTTCAATAAAGAGAGGACATCGCGAGATGAGGGCTAAACAGGCTGCCGAGAGAGCACGATCTACGATTCACTCAACACTGAATCTCCCCCGAGCTGGTCCCCCCACTCCACCACTCAACTTGCGACTTCCCTCTCGTTCCCTCTCTTACATACACACACACATACACACACGGACTCTTTCTATTCCAATCTCACTCTCTCTGTCTCTTTCCATTTCTACTACTCTCACTCAAACTCTCTCTGTGTTTCCATTTCTACTATTCTCCCTCACTCTCTCTCTCTTTTTACCTATCAATCTCTCTTTTTCTCACTCTCTCTCTCTCTCTCTACCTATCTATCTCTCTTTATCACACTCTCCCCCTTACACACATTATGCATACAATATCTCTCAGTCCGACTCTTTCTATTGTAATCTCCCTCTTAGTCAACTTCTTTTTATTACCATGTCTCTCTCTCTCTCTCTCTCTCTCTCTCTCTCTCTCTCTACCTATCTATCTCTCTTTATCACACTCTCTCCCTTACACACATTATGCATACAATATCTCTCAGTCCGACTCTTTCTATTGTAATCTCTCTCTCAGTCAACTTCTTTTATTACCATCCCTCTCTCTCTCTCTCTCTCTCTCTCTCTCTCTCTCTCTCTACCTATCTGTCTATCTCTCATTATCACACTCTCTCTCTTACACACATTATGCATACAATATCTCTCAGTCCGACTCCTTCTATTGTAATCTCTCACTTAGTCAACTTCTTTTTATTACCATCTCTCTCACACACACACACACACACGCCATTTCTACCCACTCTCACTCAATTTCTACTAATACTCTCTCTCTCTCCATTTCTACTAATATATATCTCTCTCTGTCCATTTCTACTACTATCTCTCTCTCTCTCTCTATTTCTACTATCACTCTCTCTCTCTCTCTCTCTCTCTCTCTCTCTCTCTCTCTCTCTATTTCTACTACTATCTCTCTCTCACTCTCTCTCTCTCTTTCTCTACACTCTCACTCTCTCTCTCTCTCTCTGTCTCTCTCTATTTCTACTACTTACTATCTCTCTCTCTCTCTCCCTCTCTCTATTTCTACTACTATCTCTTTCTCACACACTCTCTCTCTCTCTCTCTATTTCTACTACTATCTCTCTTTCTGTCTCTCTCTCCACGAATGGAGAAGTGAATACACTTGAGTAAGGCAAACTTTAGGATTCCTAATGCAGATTATTCGTTATGATGTATTGTTCACACAAGAACAATATTTGACCTACGCTTGTTCTCTCGTGGTACAGTCACTCCAACTTAATCTATTCTAACCTATATTTTTAGCACTTTTAATACTTGTTTTTTTCCTATTTATATTACCTCTGCTGTTTGTGCTAGATATTGATCTATTTACTTTCTGATTACTTCAATACCATTAATAGACTCAATCATTCTCACTTTCATTGACTTTTGTATAATTCTTCTGTTTGTTCTTTTGTCACATCGACAGCTCAATGCATTTCTAGCTACCTTAATAAAAATATTACAATCCATCCAAAACAACAAACACTATTAAACTACTTACTTACATTTCTCTCATAATATATTTTACCTTTTAAAAAAAAGCATTCCTCTTTTTCCTTAATTATATATATATATATATTTCAATGTAGAAAAGGAAACATAGAGAAATTAAAACACACATTCACAGTCTCTAATTTTCGGTTTGAACCGTCTTCAGGTTAGAAAAAAGAGGGAAACCAAGCCCAAGCTCTGTACCAGTGTGTTTGGTGTCCCTCTCTTATCTCTCCTGAAGACGGTTCAAACCAAAAATTAGAGACTGTAAGTGTGTGCTTTTAATATCTCTATGTTTTTTTTCTACATTGAACTATATTTTTCGTTTCGGATCGTATCTCCAACGAAAAAGTGTATGCATATATATATATATTATATATATATATATAATAAAGAGAATTTATAAACTCGTGAAATAACAACCAATGATCAAACCACAATATGAAAAGGGAAAAAAGACTAAGATCTTTCAACCGTACCAAGCAGTTTTCGTTAGAGTCAAAAACTCAACTAACACTAGGTTAGGTTAGGTTAGGTTACAGTGGTCATCCGAGAGAGAACACACATAGGCCGCAAACCGGCCTCTTGCAAAATTTGCAAGCACAAAGTAGAATTTGGGGCTATTCTCCCTCGTCCCTGGTCCACTCGAACCATCTCGAAAGAACAATAAATCTAGACAGATCCCTGATTCCAGTAACTAAAACACTAGATGCAGAAACATCTGGTGAGGGGTTGAGAAGAGTGGAAGGGAAGAGTGGTATTTTAAAGTGTAGAGTGCATGAAAGGACATATCTAGATAGTCCAAGTATCTAGAGAGGGATACCAGTGCTAGGTTAGGTTAGGTTACAGTGGTAGTCCCACACATAGGCCGCAAGTCGGCCTCTTGGAAAATTTGCAAGCACAAAGTAGAATTTGGGGCTATTCTCCCTCGTCCCTGGTCCACTCGAACCATCTCGAGAGAACAATAAATCTAGACAGATCCCTGATTCCAGTAACTAAAACACTAGATGCAGAAACATCTGGTGAGGGGTTGAGAAGAGTGGAAGGGAAGAGTGGTATTTTAAAAGGGTGAAAGCGCAGGAAAGGACTAATGTCCAGAAAGGGATGTTTGGGGAAACAACGGTGTACAGTAAGAAAGAGTAAAAAACTATCCACTAGCTGTCAACCCTCTTAGCAGAGGCTATTGGCCTCGTAACGAAAGTATCAAGTTTGAAGAGACCGTTACCAATGTTTATAATATTTGATCCATTAAATTTAATTAGAGACGATTCAATAATATTTCTTAACAACATTGATTTTTCATAGGTAATAAGTTTAGCTCCTGTCCAATCAATATGATGATTTTCATTTTTTATATGCAAGAATAAGGCACTACTTTTTTCCTGTCTACTTACGTTATATTGGTGTTGTTTTACACGTGTCTTTAATGATTTACAACTTTGACCAACATAAATTTTATGGCAATTTTTGCAAGGAATTTTATAAATACCACCAGACTCTAGTTTCCCTGGGAGAGTTTTTTATTAACATATTGTAAACGTTATTACATGGTTATTAATGCTTAATTAATTCTATACATACTTAAATAAGTGTTTATACATATTTAATATGTGTTATTGTATTTCACAAAAGTCTCAAATTTCGCAGTAGAGTTTCTTTAACAAATATTTTCAAATACTTACCGTTCATTAAAATTATCGAGAAGATTACATAAAGAACCTAAAAAAATTGAAGAAAAGAAATAAATAAATCTAAATAAAATAAAAATTAAAAAACATAAGTAAGGAAATGTAAAAAAAATAACGAAACAAAAATAATGAAAAAAATAAAAATATAATTAATTGATGAAATTGATATAAAAATAAAAATTAAAAAACATTTAACATACCGACACACAGTAAAAAGCTCTTCTTAAAATATTATTGTAGTCGTTAAAACCAAAGTGGGGATTTAAAAGTGTTTATAAAATTTGTTTTCAGATGTAATTTTCCAATCGAAGGATCTTAGTCTTTTTTCATATTTCTAAGAGGAATAATATTTTTAGATGTAAAAATTCACTACAAAAAATAATTAATATTTGTTGCTTTCCTTGGTATGATGGATTTGTCTCACAAAATGCTCTAATCAATCTATATATTGTATGTACTCTTGAACAAAACTTAATATCAGTTGTGAATAATTTTGGTTTGTGAATTATAGTATCATTGGGTAAAATTGATGCGTGAGGAATGGTCTCTTTCCTAAAGAAAGAGGACTTATGTTTGTTGAGAAGTATTCAGAATTTTCACTATTCTAGTTTAGTAGTTCATATCTAACATTTTTGAAAATGTCAAACTTCCAGATAAAAGTTTTAAATTATACTGAATAGCTGGCATTAAATTAGATTTGAGTATGTAAAGTTGACTAATTGCAAATGTATTTTTTCTCAATATACATTATTCACAGCAACCATATAAGAGTACAATAGGCAGGAAAAAAATAACACTCACTCAGAGTGAATTGTTATATATGATTTTTGATAAATGGAAAGAAAAGTGGTTTTTACTAAATACTAGGAAATCATGAAACACCAGTATAGTAATTCTATAAAAGGTCAAAAATATAAAACATCATTCAAAATTGAAAACATCCTTGAAGAAAAATAAATGAAATTATCCATCATCGTAAATTAAAAATTATCTTAAAACGACATTTTTTCTTAGATGTTTTGTAACATTTGTCAGACAAAATAGCAATATTTTCAAGTTTTAAATGAGAAAATTTGTTTTAAATATTCAATGTAAAAGGAGGTCAGATTATACTAATGATATTATATGTATCAGTGGTGTGATATTCAAAAATAAGCATATATACAGATAAGTGAATCAGTCACTATCTGTACTACCTCTAGGAATGAAAGCCTAATAAACATCTCCCATTTAAACATTTATATTATACATAAATGAAACATTATTTATTATATACCCAAGACGTATGATATTATGTTTACTGATAGTAAAGTTTAGTGTAGGCCACTCCAGATTTTTATTTCATGTGTTAATTATGAAATCTTGATTTACAATTATAATAATTATATATATGTATATATATATATATATATATATATATATATACATATAAAATAAATTCAAAACGAAGGAAACACACAGAAAGACACAGACATAACTCACATCGATATTTCGACCATCGTCGTCATCAGGAGGTGTGAAGAGCGAAGAGCGAAGAGTACCGCCCTGTCTTCCTGCGGGACTCTTCGCTCTTCGCTCTTCACTCCTCCTGATGACGACGATGGTCGAAATATCGATGTGAGTTATGTAAGTGTCTTTCTGTGTGTTTCCTTCGTTTTGAATTTATTTTATTTTAAAAAAGTCCGCTGGACCGTTTCTTTTAGTTGTATATATATATATATATATATATATATATATATATATATATAAACCAATTAAAAAGAAGATAGCACACAGAGAGATACAGGGATAACTCACTTCTATATTTTAACCATCGTCGTCATCAGGAGACGAAGAGTCCTGCAGAAAGGCAGAGCGGCGACATATATATATATATATATATATTAAAAAAATAAAAAATTTTAGTAACAGTTGTATATTATTTAGTATAATATATATTTACAACTTTACGTGGACTATGTTTATAATAGAATATTACAAATTAAATGCTAATTAAAAATAATAATGGATAATATGAAATATTAATTTCCACTAATCGAATTTAATTCACCCCAGGAGTGACTTTTGGTTTTTCAAAGTGGTGAATTGTGTTTACTAGTAAAGTTTAGAGAATGAGTCAATCTATTATAGATTTTGACTTTTTAATTATAAATTTAAAAAAATACTATTTTGATTGAATCGACGTTTTATATATATATTAATATTTCTAATTAGCATTTAATTTGTAAGAGTCATATCAAGTCACGTCGTAAATAAGAAGTATGCATAGAATAAAATCTAATTTGAACTCAGTATCTAAAATTGTAAAACATAAAAGAAACTCCAGATCTAATGACAGTTATGGAATGCACATATAATGATATTTTGTGCTATTCTATAATCTCTAATATTTGGTAATACCATATATCAGTTCTGATTTTTTTTTTTGTAAAATACCCTTCAACACTTTGTTTAAAAGACACGTAGTACAATAAAAGTCTATATTAACTGTAGCATAACAAGGGTAATGCTAGGATAATGTATATGAGAAACCTACAGAATGACTGCATTAAAAAGGTTCCAACTATTAAAAGAATGCCAACATTAATTACTTCATTTATCAATAATTAAATTGAAAGTAGTACAGAGTTTAATATTTATTTACTAACTATTTGCAAGATATAATAAATTTAAATTAAGCTCCCGTCAAAACACGAATTTAAAAAAAAAATGTTTTAGCTGGATTATTAAAGTTAGTTTAAAACAAAAAATGTTTCAAAACAACACTTTCTTAATGTTTGCATTGAAACATTGATATAAAATCTGGAGTGGCCTACACTCAACTTTACTATAAGTAAACTTAATATCAAACTTCTTGGGTATATAATATATAATGTCTCATTTAAGCATAATATAATCGTCTAAAATGGAGATGTTTATTAGTCTTTCATTCCTGAAGTAGTAGAGATAGTGATTGATCCACTTTTTTTGTATGTCACACAATTAACAGTTATACAATCATTAGTATAACTACAGCAGTAATAACATTATAAAAAGTAAATTAAAAATTTGCTTGTACGAAATAATTTCCTACAAGAAAGCATGGCTTTTGCTCCAATAGCCAGTGGATCTCTTACATAGTTTATCTGACCTCCTTCTACATTTAATACTTAAGACAAATTTTCCCATTTAGAAATTAAAAATATTTTAAGTATATTAAAAGCAGTACAAATTTTTTGTCTGAAATGTCAAAAATATGTAAGAAAAAATGTCGTTTTAAGATAATTTTTAATTTAAGATGTAGGTTAATTTCATTTATTATTATTAAAAGAATTTTTTTTTAATTCTGAATAATGTTCTACATTTTTAGTCTTTTATCAAATTATTATACTGGAAATTTTATGGCATGCTAGAGTTTTTTAAAGACTCACTTTTCTTTCCCTTAGTCAAAAATCATAAAAATCAAATTTACTCTGAGCGAATGCTATTTTTTCTCACGTGCTGTACTCTACACTTTGCTGTAAATGTATATTGAGAAAAAATATGTTGGTAAATAGCGACTTTTGTATTCTCAAATCAAGTTCGAAGCCGACTTTTCTGTACAATTTTAAATTTAAAGTACAATTTTAAGGATGAAAAAGTTCATTCCACAAACTTCAGTATTAACCAAAAATAATGTCATTCATAAACATAAAAAAATCAGCATCTGATATTAATCCTTGTAGAATGTTGCAACATGTAGATCGATTAGAACATTTTGTTAGACAAACTCATCATACCATGAAAAGAATCAGAAATTATATGTTTAATATGCTCTATTGTCGTTGAATTTTTACATATAAGAATTATATTCTTTTTATATCACATATAAGTCGTTAAATCATTTCAAAATTTTCATTATATCTATAAACATTACATTATTTCGATCAATTCACTCAAAAAAATTCTAAGTCAACGTAAACAATGTAAAAAAATATCAAAAATTCGACAAGTATAGCAGGTGATCCATTAGTCTGGGATAAACAAACAGTTTTTATAGCTTTATTGCACTTTGCCATGATTGAACTTTCATGATTTTTTTTCTAAATTACTAATTTTTTGTTCCATTTTTGGTAAAATTTTCATGGTTTCTTAATGAGCCGTTTAACGTTAAAAAAACATTTTCTGAAAACAGAAATCGTACTTTAACGCCCCTTTGGCGAATGTAATTTTAAAAACAAATATCTCATTTCATTCTCCATACAATGATCTATTTTTAGGTATTGTTTGATTTTGATCGGTCATACGGCATGGCCTGTATGGCTCTCTTAAGCTTTGAGATTGAATTGAAGTTCTAATTTTTACATTTTATTGAAAAAAAATAATTGCAGTTTTTTTAAATTTTGAATATTTTTCTTTTATTGCATTTGTAACCTCAAAGATAGTGCCAACATTTCAAAACTCTAAAGTTAGGAGTTTAGGAGAAAAAATGTTGTCTATAAACAGGTTTTTGGCAAAAAAAGTGACTTTCCCGTCATGCATAATTCTTCCCAAACAATAGGGATCATCTATACTATGATAGGGCCCATTTTTGTGTAAAATATCAACTTGATCCATCAAAGATTCTGGACCGTAGCATGGTAATAAGCAATGCTAACACACTCACCCACCCACCCACACAAAGACATCAACAAAAAACTTCATAAAACAACCTCTGGGACCTCAAAACATGTAATTCTGTCAAAACCTCAAGATCAAATTTTTCATAATCACTATACTTTATTTATAGTAAAGTAAAAATTGATAATAAAACGACATTTAACAGCTTGTATTAGAAAATAGGAAAACCCTCATGTATTCTTCTACAACAGAAGGTTGTCAACCTCAAATTTCAGTAAGGCAAAATTGAATAGTGAAGTAAAGTCAGGAGCCATATTTAATATTTATTGAAAAATTAAATGCAACTGATATGGAATGTTCATCCTTTTCATATGTAAGCAAACTTTAGTTTTGCTTAAACACAACTAAATGTGGTATTCAAACAAAAACACAGATCTGATATTCATTTCTTATTTAAATAAATAAAGTATGTTTCTCCCCATATCCTTTCAAGTTTCTTTTCAAACTAAACCTTTTTCAAAGCCAACAACAAAAGAACCAAAACGAAAAATGACATTTAATAAAAATCCAACTATTAATATATATATGTAAACTATATTTACAAAAAAGAACACACAGAAATGAAACAGAAACTCACTGCTATATTTTGATGGCTTCGTCATCAGGAAAATAGATGTGAATCACTCTGAAGACTGGTAACAACTCAGTGATCTATAAATATATCACAAACATGAATATCCTAAAACAAAAACCACAACCATATATCTTAATCTATTCTTTGTGATATATATTTCTTTGATATAAGATATATATCACAAACAAATATACTGAAGTAAGTTAAGAAAAATGTTTTAAACATCTTGAAGTTTATTCGGTAATTACTAAAATAAAACAAATCCAATTTTAATAATTTTAAAAGGAAATTATTACCATAAATAAAGTTTCTTTTTGCTGAATTACCTTTAAAAAATTCATTATTTTCATTAAAACAAATGCTCAAATAATCAAAATAAAGTGTTAAAAAGTCTAGAAATTAGAGAAATTTGGCAAATTACTTCTTTAATAAACATGATATAGGATTAAATTTAGTTTAAACACATTTAAAAACTAATTTCATAGATACTTAAATAGTTTTTATATAATTGTGTTGATATAATTTTTAATAATAAACATTTCATAATATCAAAATTATTAATATGATTGATCATGTATAGAAACTACAGTTTCAAAGTATGAAAAAAAATATGTGATAATGCAGAATGAACCAAAAGTAAGTTTACAATTTCCCAAATCTTTTCTTTGCTACATAAAGATTTCAATTGGTGAAAAATATAATACAAGTATTAAATTGATATTAAATTCAAATGGATATTAAATTTATATTGGAAGTTAGAACAGAGTAAATTAGTTGAAATTAAATACAATATATGAACTATTGAATTGAACTATTGAGGTTTTTAGCAAGAGGAATTAGTATGAAATTAGTAAATAACTTAATTAATCTACCAATAGGAAGAAATATGACATTATAACACATTGAACAAGTAATGAACATTTAAAGTGCTCAACCTATCATTTAGTGTTGATATAATTTTTAATAATAAACAATTCATAATGTCAAAATTATAAATATGACTATATATAGAAACTACAGTTTCAAAATATTAAAAATTTTCAATGAATTTAACAACTATATGATAACAAAGAATGAACCAAAAGTAAGTTTACAGTTACCCAACTCTTTTCATTGCTTCATAATGATTTCAATTGGTAAACAATTATAATACAGGTAAAAGAAATGGATGTTAAATTAATATTGGAAGTTGTAAAATGCTGAGCTTGTTCTATGGACAAGGTTATTGTAGCCATGGTTTTAGTCCTGTATTATGTTCTCATATTTTTTCTAAATCAGTTTTAGTTAACGTAATTTTCCATTATATGATTATAAAGAATGATTTTCATTTATTGATTAAAAGAATATGCCAGTAATTAGTAAAATGAACGTTAAATGATACATCATTACATTGTATAACAAAATTAATACTAATAACTGAATTGAAATAGTTAATTGTATTAAACATGAAACAACTATAATCATTAAAACAATGATAACTATTATTGAATTCAAACTGTAAGAGTTACACATAATATTAGAAAGTAATATATTCCATTAAACTTTAATAATTTAAAATGAAATTCTAATTATTTCAATAATTTATTTCTGGTAGGATATTTGTTTGACATTTTGATAAATAACGAACACATTATTCTGTATTTTTAATTAATTTGTCACATTGTGTATAAATATAGGTATGTATTATTGATTTTAATATAATTTTTTTTAAAGAAAGGACGCTAACCTATAACTGAAGTAGCCATTTGGTTAAACATAATCACTAAGAAATTGTAATCTAATTATTTATTTATTATTATTATTATTGAACTAATTTATTGTTAAAAATATACCTACAAATAGGTGCAGAAACGGTCGTACTTACGATTTGTTTAAATATTCAGGAATATTGTTCTTTTCAGAGAATAATATTTCATTATGGCGGATGTATTAGAACACTACAGAGTCGTATTCTGAACTAACCAATCACAGTGCATGATGTGCATGAATTGCACATGACGTCACTCAAGCAAAATCATTTCAATTACGTCATTTATTGGTTCACTTAATCTCTTTAAATAAAACACTGTTTTACTTGTTTTCTTTAAGGAAATAGATGGAATGACTATATTACTATATATATATATATATATATGTATATATCATATATTACTATATTATATACTATACTATATATACTATTTGATAAATAACGAGCACATTATTCTGTATTTTAAATTAATTTGTCATATTGTGTGTAAATATAGGTGTGTGTTATTGTTTTAATACACAAATCAATATAGTACTATAGTATATAATACTATAGTACTATAATATACTATACTATATTACTACATATATGGATATTCATGATTTGTTTTCTTGACCCAATATTTATATGATGTAATTTTTTTTGAGGGTTGAGGTCTAATGATTTTAAACTAGTCCTTTTGCCGACGCTTCGACATATATTTATGTCATCTTCAGGGCTACAACATGATTGTTTTTCAATTACCACTACTATTACTACTATTTTGGTTATTTATTACATTTTACATGTACAGAAACAGAAAGGAATTGATTCATAAATCAGTTATTTTGACTATGGATTTTTTTTCACATTGACATAAGGATATTGATATAAGGATATGATTATTAGTCTTTCATTCCTGAGGTAGTACAGATAGTGATTGAAGGACATATCAATATATAAGCTTAATTTTGTACATCACACAGCTGATGCAAATAATTTCATTAGTATAACTACAGCAGTAATAATATTTTTGAAAAACCAAAGTGAACATTTCTTGATACGAA
Organism: Hermatobates lingyangjiaoensis; assembly: GCA_026182355.1. Taxonomy (NCBI): domain Eukaryota; kingdom Metazoa; phylum Arthropoda; class Insecta; order Hemiptera; family Hermatobatidae; genus Hermatobates; species Hermatobates lingyangjiaoensis. Next base: position 42,819 of record JAPFBL010000907.1, on the reverse strand, counting down.
ATATTCTCCTACAAGAGAACATGGCTTTTGTTCAAATAGCCAGTGGATTTCTTACATCGTTTACTTGACATCCTTCTACATTGAATATTAAAGTAAAATTTTCAAATTTAAAACAGCAAAATACCCTTTTTTTCTCTGAAAAACATCATAAACATCGAAGAAAAAATGTTGTTTTAAGATGATTTATAATTAAAGATGTACGATAATTACATTTATTAATCTCCAAACGAAAGATTTCAATTTTGAATTATCTTTTACATTTTTGGTTTATTTTATTGGTTTATTACTCAACACAATTATTATACTGGGAATTTTATGGCTTCTTAGTATTTAATAAGATCATTTTCCTTCCCCTTTGTCAAATAACATATATACGAATTTTTCCTGAGTCAGTGTTATCATTTTCCTGCACAATATTATTCCTCTTACATCTCATATAAGTCAATAAACAATTTAAATTGTTCCTTTATAAATATCAATTTTATCATAGTGGATTCGCTCAAAAAATTTCTAAGTCAATGTAAACAATGTAAAAAAATGTAAAAAATTCGACAAGTATAGCAGGTGATCTCTTAGTCTAGGATAAACAAACAGTTTTTATAGAGTTATTGCTCTTTTCCGTAATTGAAACCTCATGATTTTTTTTTTATGAATTGCTAATTTTTCGTTCCATTTTTGGTCAAATTTTAATTATTTTTTAATGAGCCGTTTAGCGCCAAAAAACATTTTCTGAAAACAGAAATCGTACTGTAACGCCCCATTAGCGAATGTAATTTTCAAAAAAAATATCTCAACTCATTCTCCACATAATGTTCTATTAATAGGCATAGTTTCATTTTGATCCGTAAGACAAAATTTTTAGATTTTATTGAATAAAAAAATATTTCCTGTTGTTTTAAAATTCTGAATATATTTTTCGTTTGTTTCATTTGTAACCTTAAAGATAATGTCAAAATTTCTAAACTGTAGGGTTATCAGTTTAGGAGAAATAAATGTTTTCTAAAAAACGGTTTTTGGCAAAAAAAGTGACTTTTCCATCATGCATAATTCTTCCCAAACAATAGGGATCTTCGTTTTTATGGGGCCCATTTTTGTGTAAAATATCGACTTGATCCATTAAAGATTCTGGACCGTAGCGTGGTAACAAGCAATGCTAACACACTCACCCACCCACAGACATCATCGAAAAAACTTCATAAAACGACTTCTAGAACCTCAAAACATGTAATTCCGTCAAAATCTCGAGATAGAATTTTTTCACGATCACTATACTTTGCTTATAGTAAAGTCAAAAGTAATATTCACACTCTGTTATTCATTAACAACAATTATGTTTTGTTAAAATTGTTTTACAACGTTATATACAAAGTTTTAAAAGATATAAAAGTAAAAACTTCATTAAAAAATCCATCATTAGTCACATTATAACGTATTTTTACTAATATTTGTGATTTTTCTTTCTATAAATCAAATTATTTATATTACTATTTCCTTGTTTTCTGATATTAAAAGATTGAATTACATCTATTGTTATTAATAGATAGAACACTACTTAATTATATATATTCTAAAGAAAAACTAATTAAGTAAAGGTATATTACATAATTTTATGTAGGAATAACTTTTTTTAAATGACACTTTAATTGTATATTATGTTAAATGAGTCAGTTTTAAAAGTTTTAGTGTCATTGTTTAATTAAAAATAATTGTTATGCTAATTAGTAAAGATGACTTTCATTTTCTGTTACTATAATGCATTTCTAATTATTTCTCAATATTTTTGTCATCATTTAATAGCAATAATGTAACGTAATGTAGTGAAAAAATAAAAGATTCTTTTAAATTGTGTACTAACCTCCTTTTTCAAGCTCAGATTTTTATTCTTTTCTTCTTTCTTTTCAAATATTTAATTCGAACAACAAAAATAAATTCACACGTGTTCATTATTTAGTAATCTAATTAATAAAATCACTTTTAAACATTTAAATATAACAATTTAATTCTCTAAACTCGAAGAGAAAAAAAAACGGACGCTTACAACTAATTGACGCCGCCATGATGGTTTCGAATAATATAAAAGAGATTTGGCTCTTAACTCAGCCAGTGTAAACAACAGACAGGAAATAATCATGAACTAAATACCGACCTATAAATTTTATTAATTTGTATTCAACAAAAAATAATTGTATACAATCCTTATTAATTTTAAATAAACATTATTAAATATATAATTTTATTATAGAAACAAAAATGTAAATAATACATGTATTAGTTGTATTTAATAATTAACTTTCCAGGCCAACGATAATAATCATTTATATTTTAAAAAAATTGTGTAGATATGCACTTAACATTGCTTGAAATAAGTATAAAATTAATTTAATTTACAAACTATTTAATTCAATCATGCTGTTTGTATCTTGACCACTCTATATTCACAGGTTTTGAAATTTTTTTGAAGGTTTTGGACTGGATATTTAAAAACACTTCTTCGCCAACGTTTCTACATATATTTATGTCCTCTTCAGGGCTAGGAAGACTGTTGTGTACCCTTGTTTTGTTTTTTTTCCCCCATTTGTATAATCTTCTGTACATATTAAATAACTAACGGAAAGTTGATGTATAAAAAATATGTTGAGCCCCTGCAACTTTCCGTTAGTTATTTAATATGTAGAGGAGATTGTACAAATGGAAAAAAAAACAAAACAAGGATACAGAAAAGACTTCCCAGCCCTGAGGAGGACATAAATATATGTCGAAACGTTGGAAAAGAAGTGTTTTTAAATATCCAGACCCAAACCCTCAATAAATATCAAAACTTGTTTAATTCGACGTTTCTTTTTAATGCAGCAATCACTATTTTGCTAATTATAATGACAATGTAACCATTGCCACAGCTGTATAAAAAAATTAAATGAATCATGATGACTAATAATTAAGACTAAAGTTTCTTCAGCATCACACTGTTCTCCATTTGAAAGAAACAGTAATTTGTAAACTGGAATGATACCTTTTTTTCTTATTTCAAGGGATCATATTTGTGTTGCTCTCAAAAATAGGAATATATAAAAAAAAAAAACTGGTATGATAAAGTCAAATCATGAACTGAGAAAGGAATTGGATTACTGGGTTAATAATAATAATAAATTTGGAGTGGCCTCCACTCAACTTTGCTATAAGTAAACATAATATCAAACTTCTTGGCTATTGAATGTCCCATTTAGGCATAATATAAATGTCTAAATGGGAGATGTTTATTAGTCTTTCATTCTTGGAGATAGTACAGATTTGTGTTTGAACCAGTTATCAATAATAAATGCTTATTTTGGTATATCACACAGTCTGAAACATACAATATCTTTGGCATTACCATAAAAGTAATAACACTTTTGTAAAGTCAAAGTGACTTTGTCTGTTATTTCCGAGTTACGAAATAATCACTTATAAGAGAAAATGGCTTTTGTTCCTTTAGCCAATTTGCAATGCAATGCAATTTGCATATTTGAATAAAATCAACAAATCCTGACAAGTATAGCAGTTGATCCATTATGCAAGGATGAAAACTCTGTTTTTATAGCTTTATTGCTCTTTGTCATCATAGAAATGTATGAATTTTTTCTTACATATTATTAATTTTTTACTCAATTTTTTGACAAATTCTTATTGTTTTTTTTTGAGCCGTTTAGCGTCAAAAAACATTTGCTGATAACAGAAAATGTACTCTACCATTGGTTAAAATTACATTTCATTAATTTAATTTTAAAAAAAAATTACGTCAACTCATCCTTCACATAAAATACTATTTTTAACTTCATTTTGATCCGTCAAACGGTATGTCTTCTATCACCTTTACAAGCTTTCAGATTGAATTATAAGTCAAAATTGAATTATAATAATAAGTCAATGTCGTTTTATAGAACAAAAAAATATTTGCTGTTCTTTTAAAAATCCGAGTATTTTTTCAGTTATTACTTTTGTAGTCTCAAAGGTAATGCCAAAATTTCAAGACTCTAGAACAAGTAGTTTAGGAGAAAAAAAATATTGAACTATTGTAAAAATTGTACTACCTCAGGAATGAAAGACTAATAAACATCTCCCATTTAGATGTTTACATTATGCTTAAACGAGACATTATATATTATTCTGAGGTAAAATGGATAAATAAACAAAAGTCTCCACACAAATGAAGTTTTATTCAACAATAACAACATGTTTGGAACACTTTGTGTTCATTATCAGGAAGACACCAAGGATGTGGTGCTGAAGGGTTGGTCCAGTGAAAACAATTATTGAGTTCAGTGACCTCACTTCACTGGACCAACTCTTCAACACCACATCCTTGGTGTCTTCTTGATGATGAAGACAAAGTGTTCGAAACGCGTTGTTGTTGTTGTTGAATAAAACTTCATTTGTGTGGAGACTTTTGTTTGTTTATCCATTTTACCTCAGAATGAGTCAATACCACACAATTACGGATTGCACAACTAATGAATGTATATCAAAGTTTTCAAGTTTATTTTTCTAAAATAAATTATGAACAAATTCTAACTAAACAAAAGTTTTACAAAAGAATTATAGAAAGACGATATTCTGACAATAGATTGATAAAGAACTTTAAAAAATCTGAATCAAACAACATCAAACAAAATTCTCAATATACATAAATAAGATATTCTGACAATAGTGATAAAGAATTTTCAAAAATCTGAATCAGAACAAAATTCTCAAGGGTATTAAAAGTAACTACCCTATTCTTAAAATAAATACAATTTTTCTAAAATCTCAATTTTTTAGTATATATTACTTACAGGTGATGGCAATTTAAGTAACTGCCCTATGTTTAATAATAGTATTTATTTTAAATCTCAATTTTTTGTATAGATTACTTGAATGTATGGCGAATTTACGATTTATGTTATGATTTTCCTAGATCCATTTAAATCTGAGATTTGGAAGAACTTGAAGGCGAAATACGAGAGTTATGATTTCCATCCCACAGAGTTTCTTGCGAAATCAGTTGATGCGATTCCTGGTCGACTTGAGAAGCTGGTGGCAAATAAAGGCGCCCATATCGAATTTTAAATAAAAGCCCATGCATTATAATTCCTTCTCATTTTCATTAATTGTAGAAATTATATTTTAAAAATAAATTATAGTTTTTTTAAAATAGGGAGTTACTTTTCAATCACCCTGTATATCCTGAAATTCAAAATTTAAAGAATTCACAATGTAAATACACCACTTTAAGTCAACACTTCTTTATAAACAATATTCTTAGTTTTTCCTTCTGGTACAAGAATAAAAAGATTACTTGGGTTTCCTACTCTGGAATATTCAATATATAGTTAACCATGTAAAAAGCATGTATTTTTCAATTGTAGTCCAGTAACTGCAAGGGGTTTGTCCTTCAGAATTATTTATAGACATTGCAAAACTAAGCTTCACTGGAAATTGTAATCTTTTAAATCTAAAAGGAACATCAGAGGTAATCAATGGAATTCTTGAAATGAACACATCTGTTTCTTTGCCATACCCAGTTAAAATTGTTGCTTCAATGATATGAGGCATCATTCTTTTCGCAACCAGTCCTGTGCCATACAAAGTTTAAGTTGATCCGGATTTCTTAATAACATTATAGGTGTTCTAATTTATATTGTAGAAGACCTGTTGGTTCAAGAGAGTTCAGAAACTCTACTGGGTAATTAACAGCTTTAGACTGTTCAACTACAGTGTCTATAGATTTGTAAGTTTTGCAACTTTCAGGTACTCTTTTTGAAAGTTCAAAATTTATTGAATTGATTGTATCATTTGTTGGTGCCAAAAATTACTCTTTCTTGAAGCAATTTATGATTTGAATAATGGATATTGATATTTGGAAAAACCTTATCAATTAGATCAGAGATAGAATTTACATGGATGCAAATAGGAGAGATTAATATTATCATTCTGAACAGCTGGAACTTTTCCTTCTCCTAATAAAAGTAATTTATCAGCGAATTGTGTTGATAATGGATCACTACTCTTTTCAACTTGCATGATTTTTGTCAATTTTAAAGTTTTTATATTATTCTGTTGCCACAGAGTTGACTGTTTGAAGCATGCTCTGATTTCACCAGCCTTTGTACCTTTAGGGATTACCGGAATTGTTAGTCTGAAATCACCTGATAAGACTACTGTTATTTCACCCAATGGCATATCATTATTCTTTATGTCATTAAGAGTTCTATAAATGGCTTCAATTGCTCTTTTGTGTACCATAGTGCATTCATCCCATACTATCAATGCACATTTTCTTAAGACTTGTGTAGTACCTGAACTTTTGCTAATTTTACAGATTGGACCATCATTTGAACTCAAATCAAGCAATAGTTTTAAAGCTGAGTGAGCTTTCACTCCACCTGGTAAAAGAGTGGCTGCTATTCCAGATGATGCTACAGCTAGTGCAATAAGTTGTTGTTTTCGTACTTTAGCCAGCAATAATGAAGTAACAAATGTTTTCCCAGTAGCATCAATGAAAAACAGTCCTCCTTTTGTGTCAGGCCATAAACAGTTAGCTGCTCCCCTCCTATTTCCATGATCCTATCCTCAATATGTCTGATGTAAAATATCCTCTGATAACAAATTTTTGAATTTGAATCCACAAATCTAGTGGATTGCCTGCTTCACAACACTTTATTATGATTGCAAAAAGAGCTCTTAATCTCCTAGCAGACTGCGAGGTTGAAGCCTCAGATAAAGCTTCATACTACTGTAAATCATCTGCTAAGATACCTAATTTGTAGCAAGCTTCTCAATAAATTGAACAGTAATCCATCCACTATGCGTATATTCTCAAATGAGGTTGGTCCTTTTACTTCATGCAACAATATTCTTAGATAGAACCGTTCTTGATCATTTGAATGTACAGTGTATACATGGCCAAGTGAACTTAAGAACTATCGTACCTTATTTCTGGCCATCCATTATCTGGAGCCCTTCTCTTTCTCCTTTTCCATTCATAATTTGACCAATTATAATAAGAGGTAACCTGGTGATATAAAAGATTCTTTGCAAAAGGATCTTTTTGACACAATCTGAAAAATCCTATAAGTGTTCTGTCCTTAGGAGGCTCATGTGCTCTTTCAGTAGCATTTTCAGGGTTGAAATAAATCATTTGTCTATCTTTGTTTGTAACTGTTGAATGGCTGGAAATCTTTCATGTATAGGAAATCCACAAATTCTCTAGAAAGCTTCATTGCTGCTCACATATCTGCCTTGTTGTCATTGTGTAACCTCATCTCTAGAATTTTCTTGAAGCACATACACTGCAGCATCTGATCCTTTGTTCACATACTCGCAGACATATTTGACAGATTTCACTGAGTTACAAAACCAAATTCAACATTAAGATGGCAACTGAAGATTTTGAAGAGTAAAGGTGAATAAGGAACTACCTATCTGTTATATATATCAAACTTATTTTTGCCTGGAAACCTCCATCTTCAGGTTTTCTCCTTCTGTAGCTTGTATAACCATCATCCCCTAATTGTGTTTCTCTGAATTTTCATTCAGAAAGTCCAAAATTATATACATAAATTTTATGTTCATTATATGGCATAAATAAATTTTGTTATATGGCATAAATAAATTGCCATAAGATTTATATTGGTCAACCTGGTAAATCTTTAAAAACACTAGTTTTAAAAACAACACCAGTACAACGTAAGTAGACAGGAAAAAATAGCGCCTTATTCTTGCGCTATACTATATTAAAATAATATATATCACAGGTTTTAATATTTTCTACCACTAAAACCAATCATATATAGGAGACTAAAATAGGCATAGATTTGTATATCTAAATACAAATATATGCTACCTTCATCATCATCATTATTATTAACTTCTTCTTTTTCTATTTTGAAATGAAAAAAACCTAAGTTCTTCAGAATTCTACACATTTATTTCACAACAAAGATAATCACAACAAAATGAAAGTAACAATTTATTCTCTTTTTAGGTGGCTTAATGCTGAATGTATTAACAATAACTTTTAAACACTGAACAAAGCAATTTCAAACTTTAGGTAAATGTTAAACAGCTGTTAAACAGACGAAAAATAAATGATGCTGTAGCTACAGAAATCAAGCCTTTTATGTATACTCATTATACATTAAGAACACAATTGAAGATTTTAAAGAGTAAATGTGAATAGGAAACTGCCCATCTGTTATCTATTTCAAAATTATTTATTTTGGCCTGGAAACCTCCTTCTTCAGGTTTTCTCCTTCTATAGCTTGGATAACCATCATTGTCTTTCTTCCCTAATTGTGTTTTATCTGAATTTTCATTCAGAAAGTCCAAAATTACATAAATGAATCCGGGAATATAATTTCTCCGCTCAAGATGGTTGAATGACCTTGGATTTTGTTCTAAAACCTTCATTTAGTCAATATAAGACTACATGCCAAGTTTTATTGAGATTGGTCAAAGGACCTCGGAATACATAGATAACAGACAGACAAACGAACAAAAATTATATATAAGATTAATTAGTACTTGCTAATAACTTTTTGTTTTCAAAATTATTATTATAATTATCTGAAATAGTAGTTTACTATTCTTAATTTATGGGCATTATGTTTTATTTTGATTTCTTTATCTTTCTCTAGCTTGACTTCTTTTTTAATACTCTTCATGCTTTAAATTATTTAAATTGTAATTGATTTGCTTTTCTGTCCTAAATATTAATAATTCAAAAATTATTTGATTTGTAATGCTATATATTTATGGTTACAGTCTGTTACACTGCTAACCCATAATTAATGAAATAAAAAAATCTATGTTTCTTATGTACTCCTAAACTATGAATATTCCATTACAATTAAATTTAAATAATCATTATTTTTGGAAATTAAACACTTAATAAAACAATTATTTTTATTTGTTTAGTTTTTGGTCCATTTAATTTGGAGCACTTTAACCGCCAAATACTGGGGAAGCCTTATGTAACCTTTCTGATTGTACTCTTTTGTTATACATGTCAAACTGTTAACATGATGTTGTTGAAATCCTTTTATTTGTAGAATTTTAGTGTTATATTATTTTGGAAAAATGGATCCTGCATTGTTAAGAGAGCGAGAGCTTTTTAAGAAAAAGGCTTTAACTACACCAACGTGAGTATATAACTTTTCCATAAATATAAGAAGTTTGATAACTGATTTTTTTTTTTTTAGATTATACTTAAAATCGTTTTCACATAGAGTATTATTTTCTTTAAATTTAAAGTTTACTAGATGAAATTTCAAACCGTAGCCTTTCGAACTTGAATCTCTGTCGGATTACATTAGTGTAATATTCAAATTGTTCGAATTATTTTAGTGTTGAGAAGAAGAAGAAGGATGACTACACTTCACTTTCATCTAAAGATGATTCAAAGAAAAAGTCCAAACACTCGGCAACTCCGAGCACTCCAGCTCCTCCTATTAAGTAAGATTAATTTATACTTTATCATAATTTGTTGATACCATTTTTTAGTTGATCCAGATTGAAGATAAAATTAATTTTATTTGCTCATTAGTTTGACTAGCTTAAGCTTTAATAAAGTATTAACAACTTAACAATTAAGCAGTATAACAATATTGCAAAATATAACAAGTAGTACTGTTTCATTTAAACCTTCAAAGTTGTTTCTTGTATCTTGAAATCATTTTGGATTTGTTTCAAATCTGAATAAATATTTCCATATTTATTAGTAGTTTAGTTCATTAATTATGTATTAATGTTATTTAAAACATTAAAATTTAATATTTACTAAGTTGGAGTTGTTCACGTAGCAGGAGAAGGCAGCGATCTATTTTATGGCATATTCCCCATATTTGAATCAGAATGGGAACAGAGGGAGTTAAGGAGCCCCTAGAGTTGACAAATCAACAATGGCCAAAATGTTTATAAAACCAATCTGTTTTAATAATTTCAAAATGTAAAGATGGATGGATTTTGTTATAATTGATAATTTCAGGCAAATAAAGTCTATTTCTTAGACTCAATGAAGTGTTTAGTCTTCTCCCAAACCAGGTATATAGCAAGAACTAATTAAACTTATATTGAAATAAACATTACTGCAATATAAGTATGAGTTGCCATTTAAGAAAAAGAAATGACTCCAAAATCCCTACTGGAGAGTAGGGAAACCCTTATAACCTCTATGTACAGGTCCGTCTCTGTAAACGCTGGGGCTGAGTGTAAATAAAAGTACACTCTAACCTCAGAAATTTATTTACTTAATTACGATTTACAAGATACGTTTCAATTTACAATTTACAATTGATCAATTTACAATTGATACGTCATGCAATGAGTAACTAGGATTTCCTGAGAATTGTTGTTGTACGAAAAATTCTTCTTTTGCGAGTTATGCACATATTATTTCCCCCTTATCTTTTTTTTATGAAGCTAAAAATCTATTGAAAGATTGTAGAACATCTTTAAGATGTACAGTTTTTCTCTGGATACTAAAGTAAATTGGCTGTTGCTTCAGAGTAAACAAGAAAAGCATCTTTTAAGGTTGTTCTATCATTCAGAAATGACATTCATATATCAATAATATGTTACAGAATAACATGAATGTATGATAACTAGATTTTTAATATTCAACTATCTCAATGTTCATTATAAATTGAAATATACTTCTGTTGTTAGAAAATTGAACAATCCAAACTTAAAAAGTTTGTGTATGTTAATTGGAATAACATTATGTTTATAGTTATAAAGCGATGACTGGAAGCTCACAGTACAAATTTGGAGTTTTAGCTAAAATAGTGAAGTATATGAAACAAAGGCATCAAGACGGGGATGATCACCCTCTTAGTTTAGAAGAAATTCTAGATGAAACTAACCAACTGGATGTTAGTCTTAAAGTGAAGCAGGTGAGAAACTTGAAATTAGTTTTTTAGAGTCTCAACATGGTAATGTGTCTGTTTAGAAGTTAGTTTTTTAGAGTCTCAACATGGTAATGTGTCTGTTTAGAAGTTAGTTTTTAGAGTCTCAACATGGTAATGTGTCTGTTTAGAAGTTAGTTTTTAGAGTCTCAACATGAAATGTTTGACCCATACTCCAGTATATCGGTTGATTTTCTAGGTTCAAAAATGACAATTTTAAATCATTAGTTGTGCAATCCGTAATTGTGTGTGTATTTACTCATTCTGAGGTAAAATGCATAAACAAACAAAAGTCTGCACACAAATGAAGTTTTATTCAACGCGTTCCTCCTCCCAGTTTATTGAGTGGAGTTCATAAGTTGTCCTGTAACAATTGTCAATGTTTTTACATTGGTATGACTGTGCGCTCCTTTGAAAAAAAAAAGAATCCGTGAACATTTTAATAACAATTGTCAATGTTTTTACATTGGCATGACTGTGCGCTCCTTTGAAAAAAGAACCCGGGGAACATTTTAATGAATACTTGAAAAGAAAAATGACAATAAGAATAATAAAGAATTTTTTTTCACATTTTGCGAAACACCTTGTCACACAAAATGACAGCTTTGACCCAAACTTGAACCTTACCATTTTACATGTGAATAGAAAGTTTAAAGAAATTTGTAATTTGGAAGCTTTTGAAATAAACAAGGCCGTCATTAATAATCCTTCTGCCTCTCTATGCCTTAATGATCAAATTCCAGGGTGTCCAAAATTTCTTAAGCTGTTCCTAGAATCACATAGAATAAATTAAAAAAGAAAGTTTCTTTCCTCTAAATTAGTGGTTCTGGCCTTCTGTATTTCAGTTAACGGTTTTCAAGCATACCCAACGCCTCTGTCACCTTATCTCCTAAATGCATATCCCCACTCTTTCGCAACGGATCTGTTTCCTACTAGTTGTTTTCACTGGACCAACCCGTCAGCACCACATCCTTGGGTATGTCTTGAATTCTCTTAATTGAATTTTATTATTTCACTCTAATTTTGTAACTGATTAGATATAATTTGTATTATAGTGTCTTCCTGATGATGAACACAAAGTGTTCAAAACGCGTTGAATAAAACTTCATTTGTGTGGAAACTTTTGTTGGTTTATCCATTTTGCCTCAGAATGACACTTTTGTTGCCGACGTTTCGGTTTTTATTTTAAAACCTTTTTCATAGGCAGAAGTAAGAATTTTCTTAGTCAAAAAATTCTTATTTACCAGTCTTAGACAGTCTAGTCGAAGATTATGTCCGGTTAAGATTGTTGTTCCTTTAAAATAATGTAAATTTCATTTTCTAAGTCAAAATATTCTTACTTCTGCCTAATGAAAAGGGGTTTTAAAATAAAACCGAAACATCGGCAACGAGAGTTTGATTTTTGAACCTAGAAAATTGACCTAATCCCGAGTATAGGTCAATTCTCACACCTCTAAACATATATACATATATAAAACAAGATTTCACATAAACACGTGAAATAACAATCAATGATCAAACCACAAAATGAAGAGGGAAAAAAGACCAAGATCTTTCAATTCAGTTGGGTTTTTGATTCTCACGAAGACCGCTTGTTACGGTTGAAAGATCTTAGTCTTTTTTCCCTTTTCATTTTGTGGTTTGATCATATATATATATATATATATATATATATATATATATATATATATATATATATATTTTAATTAAAATTATATCAGTAAACAAAATTGTCTCTTAAAAGTTTTAATAACAATATTTTGATTAAATATTATTTGTTTATGAAGAAGCATTGTATTGAAGAGTGCCAATTGAGTTCTAAATGTTAAATATATTTTTCATTTTGTAATGTTAAGAGTTATTATGTTAAGAACTGTATTATACACACAAATACATACAGTGATGAAGTTTTATATATGTACATTTTGATTTGAATATTTCTTCATCAATTTTTTATGCTGTATAATTCCCCTATAAGTTTAGTTTTACTGATTTAGACATTCATAAATGTCTTCTAGTTAGATACCATCAATATATATAATAACATATCATTTTGCCTATATGGAGTAGGGCCGGATACTAATTACTAATAATTAAATATTTTAAACAAACAAATTAATCAATCAGGAAAAATAAAGAAGCCTTACATCCATTAAACTTAAACAAAATACTTTAACTATTCTTTTAAGATTAGAATTAATGGTTCAAATGCTATCATTATTATTCGTAATACTGTCATGCATACTTAAAGTTAATAAGTTATTATTTAACACATAACTTACTTTGATCCTTAAAGCAAGTTAAACCAATTAGATACGAAAAGTTATTCCTATACATAGGATTAATCAGGAATTATCGACAGTTTGGAATTGGCAGTTAACAAAGGCCCCCCCCCCCCATACTGCTTTTAAACGATCTTATTAGTAAAACTGAAAAAGTCGTCTCTATATTTGGTACACAGGGGTTCTTCTTTTGCTGGCCATGTTCCTTCTTTGAGTTATAAATTTACAAATGTACTCATACTTTATAAAATAGTATTTATTTATGAGTTCTCATTATATTTTGTTATTATCCCTTGTAATTCACAGAAAATTTAATTATTATTTTTATAAGTAAGTTGTTATTTATCTATTTTCTTTATTTTTTTTTTCTTGAAAGCTGATTCATTAATCGTCAATATTTATAAACATTCAATTTGGTGTTCTATGATTGGAACTTGTTTTTTTGCTTTGCAGTGGCTTCAGACAGAGGCATTGGTAAACAACCCTAAAATTGAAACCAATTCAGAAGGCAAATATATATTCAAAGCTACGTATAAAATAAAGGATAAAAAAGGTTTAATCCGTTTGCTAAGGCAGCACGATCTTAAAGGCTTGGGAGGAATATTGTTGGAGGATGTACAAGAGTCTCTGCCTCATGCTGACAAGGCTCTCAAGGTATAATATGTTTGTTTAGTGTGCTTCGCCGGCTTTCAGTATTCGTGTACTTTTTTTAAGGTTAGAATCTTTTAATATGTAATAACTAGATTTCTTAGCTGAAAGATGGTTTTGAACTGCAAAAATAAACTCAATCTCGTGGATATGAGGAACAGGAGCTCTCTTTACTGGGTGCCAGAACATGCAAGAGTAGAGGAGAATGAATGAGCAGGCAATCTTGAAAGGGAAGCTGCACGGAAACAGCATATGGGTCCAGAACCATATTGTGTAGTAGGACAACACATTATACAAGAACTCCTTAGGAAAGAGGATAGGGAAAACAGGAAGGAATACTGGGATTATCTTCAAGAACATAAACAATCAAAGATACTTCTCAATAAGCTTGAGAATAGGCAAATCTTGTAATGAAAGGAGCAGGAATAATCTAAGGATTTTAACCGGTTTTTTAACAGGTCACTGCAAACTTAATGCCAATCTGCGGAAAATGGGCATTAGCAATGATGGTTTATGCAGTTTCTACAAAGTTGAGGAAGAAACACCGTTGTATCTGCTGGCTGATTACCAAGCCACTGTGTTACACAGAGGTAGGTGCTTCGGGATACTCAACAAAACCATAGAAGAGCTTTTACGGTTGGACCCAGTAAAAGTGCTGAGCTTCTTGGAGGCGTTGAACCTAACTGGAGTACTATAGTAGAGGAGGGAGAAAAGTACAATAGTTCTTAGTATGCAGTACTGTAATCACCCTCAATAAATAAACTAGATTTCGTTATAAACACGTGATATAAAAATCAACGTCTAAACGATAGTAAAAAATCAGAAACATACGAAGTTCTTTCAACAAAAACAAGCGGTCTGCGTCAATAGTAATCGAAAGTATACTGACAAGTAATAATAAGAACCTATTCAGTATAGGTTTTGACTCTGACGAAGACCGCTTGTTACGGTTGAAAGATCTTAGTCTTGTTTTCCCATTTTCTTATTGTGGTTTGATCATTGATTGTTATTTCACGTGTTTATGTGAAATCCTTATATATGAAATCTTTAAGCACAAGGAAAAAAAAAAGATTACCATAGAAAAAATGCTCTGAGGCCTTTCAATTTATGTCATCAGAGAGCAAACAAAGTAAGAACTAAGAAGATAACATAAAAGGTATGTACCAATCATACCTTTTCGTACAAACCTTTTATGTTATATTCTTAGTTCTTACATTGTTTGCTCTCTGATGACATAAATTGAAAAGCCTCAGAGTTTTTCTATTGTATTCTTTTTTTCCTTGCGGTTTAATTTCATTAATTGCTTCACGTGTTCGTTTATTGTGATTTTTCTGCATATATATTGATAAAAGTATCAACCGTAAAATAGAAACTACATTAAAGTTTATCAGGCTCAGTCAGTTCTTCAGGTTCAAAACTTCTGTAAGTTCTCTCACTAACCTATTGCCAAAATTTCTATTGTAATTTCTTATTTGTATCTAATTGCACTTTTTTTTATGTATGTTTAGTTTTTGAATGATTGTATTATTTCTTATGTTTCCTCTGTTTTTGTAGGCCTATGAAAAAGGTTTTAAATAAAACCCGAAACGTTGGTAATGAGAGTTTAATTTGAACCTAAAGAACTGACCGAGTCCAGATAAACTTTAGTTTTGTTTCTATTCCACGGTCGATACTTTTATCAATATTTATATAATTTGTGATAATAAATATGGGTTTCTATGAGGATATAATATGAGTGAATGTTTAAAAAAGTGGCGTAGTTGCATAGTTAAGTTAGCCAGACAATCAAGTCGAAGAATTTCCTTATTAAAATGCTGTAGTGACAGTTTATTTCAGAGACATATTGGTAATTATGTTAATTCAGTGCAAGATTTAATTGTAAACGACAGTCCTTTTCATAGAGAAATGGAGAAAGTGGTAAACCGGTTTAAGTAAAGCGTATTGAACATTGAAATCAAGGTTACAATTTGGCGCATTGATAATGTTAATAGGACTATTAGAAATTGTAATGAAAAGGCAAATGAAAAATTACCAGATATTGTTAGAAACTATATAGATACAATGGCCAGGCTCAGAGAAAGTACATTTATGAAATCTAAATATAATTTAGAAAAGAAGCTATCTAACCTAAAAGGAAAACAAGGCAAAGGTTTGTTTAATTACTCTGGAGAGTTAGCAATTACGAATTTAAGTAATGTGGATTTTCCCAAGGAAAGTCTCCACTTACTTACATTAGGTGAAAAATTTGCTATAGAATGTAAACGCAAAGAAGATATTCCTACATTTGATATGATTGAAGATTCAGAAAAGATTTTTACCTGTGTTAATGTTGAAAACTATGGCACAATTAGAAGAAACTGTGTAAATATCATAACAAATTATAGTCATACGTTAAATAATACATCTAATCGATTGAAAATACAGAATTCCAGTATAGGACGTTTTCAAAAAACTAAAAAGTTCTTAAAAGAGCATAAAGATGTAATTGTGTGTAAAAATGATAAATCTGGCAATACAGTCATAATGAAGGAAGAAGATTATAAGGCTAAAAAGAAGACATTGTTGGAAGATACAGAAACTTATACTATTTCAAGAACTGATCCATCTTCAACATTACGTACTAAAGTAAATAAGGTTGTTGATGAACTTAAAAAGAAGAACTGGATAAATCTTCATTAATTGTTACTAATTGCACTTTTCTGTATGTTTGATTTTTGAATGATTGTATTATCTTTATAAATAAAATAATGATTTTGTCTGTACATTGCTTAGAACTGACTCAATTCAAGTTTTCTTTACGTTTCATACATTGGAGAAACCGAATCCACCCTTAGAAAAATTTCTGTCGGTTTGTCTGTTTGTCCGCAAAACTTTGTCACAAGTAAACTCAGCTACCATAAGACATATAAAGCTGAACTTTTTACAGTAGATTTGGGTAAGTCTAACTTAAAATATAGGCTCTGAATTATTTGGAAATTCAACGTAGAAGTGAAGTTATGGACGTTTAACGCAAAAATGTTTGTCACAAGTAAACTCAGCCACCATAAGACATAGCGAGCTGAAACATTGACACTGGATTTGTGTATGCCTAACTTAAAATATGGCCTCTAAATAGATTATTAATTCAGTACAGAAGCGAAGTTATGGGGCTTTTAGCTGTATTTTCCTAACTTCACAGACAAGTTTGTTTTGAAAATACACAGGTGTGGCAAGTAGGTATTGTTAGTTGATTTTAATTTCAATTGAGCATATGAATATATTGCGTATTTGACATCATTGAAATGGTGTTTCACAGAGTTGAGGATGTACTATCTATTGAGAATAAATGTTTTGTAAACGAGCAATTCTCAGCCCTTAATATGAACAGGCAGGAGAAATCAACAAACAAGTTCTTACGCTATATGAAGCCGAGGAAAGAACTTACAAGTCAGTAAAGAGATTGGATTAGTGATGAAGAAGCAGTTCATTATCTAATTGAATTTCTTGACTATGAATTTATTTCTCCTGGACTGTCTGCTCATGAGTAAAAACTTAAAGTAGGAGCACCAATGATGCTGCAATTTATAGCAGTAACAAATTTCATGTTACGAAACATGAGTGCCCCAAAAACTGTGTAACGGGACACGACTCTGAGTTCGTGCTCTACACAGATATGCCATAGAGGCGGACATAATGACTGGATGTGGTATTGGGGAGTCTGTGTGTATACCACACATACCATTGATTCTGAGCCACTATCTGTTTACGTTGAAATGATTCCAAAGTCCGGTCAGAGTCTATTTCGCAATGACGTTGACTAAGTCGCAAAGGGAGACTTCATCTAACGCAGGAATACAAGGTAGCGAAACCAAGTTTTTCTCACATGGTCAAATGTAGTTTGTTTGCTCAAGGGTCAGAGGTTTCAACTCTTTCTTCTACCATGAACCTGAAGGACAGACAGCTAATGTAGTTTATTTAAGGCATTTGTTTAACACTGTAGTAATAATGGTATTTTCTATTGTTCTATAATTTCTAATGACATTTTGGAATACCAAAAATGACGGAACTTCTGATTCCGTCAAAGACGGGTACATTTGCTATGTATTATATATAACTGTAAACTTTTTTTTAATTTAATATTTGCTTAATAAATACACTGGTAATAATGTAAGGTATGGGACCAGAGTAGCCCAGTGGCTTGCGTGATCGCCGATGACAGTAGTTCAAATGTATTATAAATAAATGTAACAAACAAATATTTTTTTGAATTTAAAATGTGGATAATATAAAAAATGGTAATAAAGTAAAGGGGTCTAGCCAGGGTAGCCAGTAGCTTGCTTGCTCGCCGATGACAGTAGGCAAATTATTTAAATAAATACAACAATAATATTTTTTTTAATTTAATATTTGCGTAATAAAAACACTGGTAATAAAGTGAGGATGGAACCAAGTAGCCAGTGGCTTGCGTGTTAGCTTTTGACTGGGAGCATGTTAATTAAATAACTCATTTCAAGTTTTCTTTACTTTCATACTTCAAGTACTACATGTACCCTTAGAATAATTTCTGTCTGTCGTTTGTCCACAAAATATTTCTACCATAAGACATATAAAGCTGAAACATTATTGTAGATTTTGTGTATGCAACAAAAATCTAATCTTTGTATACAGAGCATTTGTTTAGCACTGTACTAATTGGTATTTTCTTTTTCTTAATTTTTTGAAATAAACAAAAGAATTTTGGAATACCAGTATAATAGCATTTTTGATTCCGTCGACGGGTCGTTTGCATTATTAATTTCCTTTGCTTTTAGGTCATCAAAAGGTTTTAAATAAAGGAAGGTTGGCAATGAGAGTTTAATTTAACCGAAGAACTGACCACCCGATAAATTTCGTTTTGTTTCTATTCCTCGGTCATAATAATTTTAATTAATTTAATTTAAAATAAATATATATATATAGTTTTTATGGGTTGTCCGGGGAAAGGGAATATGATTCGATGCGATGTTGACCAATGGGAGTAGAGTTACAGGTCCAAGCGTAAGGTCCCAGTTGCCCGCTGCTCAGCAAAAAGCCTTTGCGTTCTGCCAAATAGGTATAGAGGTTGCACAGTCCCTCTGTGTTAAATGATGTTTGGCAGAAAACATTAGCCTCATTTACAGTGAACTCCTGTTCCCTTTCTATTTTTGATTTTTTTGGTGGTTGGGTGTTGTTTACTATTTTCTGTTACGGATATTGCTGGATATTTAAATGATACTCCGGTTGTTTACTGCGAAAAGCCGCCTTCATCTTCATGCCAACAGGGGTAGAGGTTGCACAGTCCCTCTTGATTATTAAGAGATGTTGACACTGGAATCCAACTTCTTCTCTAGAAAACATCTTCAAGTTGTAGGTTTTGTATATTGTTCTCTTCGGTTTCTTATGTTCATGTTTTTCTTCAGTTGAATGTTATTGGCTATTGATGGGTGGCTGGTAGGTGATGAAAAGTTCTGCACTGTTGACCTGGTGGTGGTATTTGCGACATGTTTCAACCATTTCTGGTTATCTTCAGGCAAGGAAATGGCCCAGACGTTGGTCCTTATATACAGTTTTCTATGGGTTGTCCGGGGAAAGGAATATGATTCGATGCGATGTTGACCAATGGGAGTAGAGTTACAGGTCCAAGCGTAAGGTCCCAGTTGCCCGCTGCTCAGCAAAAAGCCTTTGCGTTCTGCCAATAGGTATAGAGGTTGCACAGTCCCTCTGTGTTAAATGATGTTTGGCAGAAAACATTAGCCTCACTTTACAGTGAACTCCTGTTCCCTTTCTATTTTTGATTTTTGTGGTGGTTGGGTGTTGTTTACTATTTTCTGTTACGGATATTGCTGGATATTTAAATGATACTCTCGGTTGTTTACTGCGAAAAGCCGCCTTCATCTTCATGCCAACAGGGGTAGAGGTTGCACAGTCCCTCTTGATTATTAAGAGATGTTGACACTGGAATCCAACTTCTTCTCGTAGAAACATCTTCAAGTTGTAGGTTTTGTATATTGTTCTCTTCGGTTTCTTATGTTCATGTTTTTTCTTCAGTTGAATGTTATTGCTGCTATTGATGGGTGGCTGGTAGGTGATGAAAAGTTCTGCACTGTTGACCTGGTGGTGGTATTTGCGACATGTTTCAACCATTCTCTGGTTATCTTCAGGCAAGGAAATGGCCCAGACGTTGGTCCTTATATACAGTTTTCTATGGGTTTCCGGGGAAAGGAATATGATTCGATGCGATGTTGACCAATGGGAGTAGAGTTACAGGTCCAAGCGTAAGGTCCCAGTTGCCCGCTGCTCAGCAAAAAGCCTTTGCGTTCTGCCAATAGGTATAGAGGTTGCACAGTCCCTCTGTGTTAAATGATGTTTGGCAGAAAACATTAGCCTCACTTTACAGTGAACTCCTGTTCCCTTTCTATTTTTGATTTTTGTGGTGGTTGGGTGTTGTTTACTATTTTCTGTTACGGATATTGCTGGATATTTAAATGATACTCTCGGTTGTTTACTGCGAAAAGCCGCCTTCATCTTCATGCCAACAGGGGTAGAGGTTGCACAGTCCCTCTTGATTATTAAGAGATGTTGACACTGGAATCCAACTTCTTCTCGTAGAAACATCTTCAAGTTGTAGGTTTTGTATATTGTTCTCTTCGGTTTCTTATGTTCATGTTTTTTCTTCAGTTGAATGTTATTGCTGCTATGATGGGTGCTGCAACCTCTATACCTATTGGCAGAACGCAAAGGCTTTTTGCTGAGCAGCGGGCAACTGGGACCTTACGCTTGGACCTGTAACTCTACTCCCATTGGTCAACATCGCATCGAATCATATTCCTTTCCCCGGACAACCCATAGAAAACTGTATATAAGGACCAACGTCTGGGCCATTTCCTTGCCTGAAGATAACCAGAGAATGGTTGAAACATGTCGCAAATACCACCACCAGGTCAACAGTGCAGAACTTTTCATCACCTACCAGCCACCCATTGCCACATTCATTACCACAGTCAGTACATGGCATCCTGTATACACAACAGTCCTTTCTTTTTGGCTTATTATTGACAAGTCTGTTAAACAAGTTACCATCATTACTGAACACAACAGAAACGTCCAACCTTTTCATAAATGAAGGCATAGCTTTCAAACAAGGACTGTATGGAATGACTAACAAATTCCTTCTTGTGAACTGTTCTTCATTATTTAATATCATGGATTGTTTCACCTTTTTTATGATATTGTCTATTAACCTTTTTGGATACATTAAAGAACCTGCAATTTTGTAAATATTTTTGATTTCTTTATATAAAAATTCCTCACTGCAAATTTTGAAAGCTCTTAAGAACATGCTACTAAAAACTGATTTTTTAGTTTTAAGCTGATGAGCCGAGAAGAAGTGAACGTAAGATGATACATTTGTTGACTTCCTATGAATACTGTACTTTAATTTATTACCGTTCCTATGTAAAAGTACATCCAAGAAAGGAAGTTTATTATTGTTTTCATGTTCTATTGTAAATTTTATGGATGGTACAAACCGTATTGAGGGTATCCAAAAAGGTTAACATTTTCATTTTCAGGCCAAATACATAATATATCATCGACATATCTAAACCATTTAGCATTAGTAGGTAGTATTGTAGGTAGGTAGGTGATCTCAAAATATTTCATATAGATATTACTTAAAACTGGGGAGAGACAATTTCCCATAGCCAATCCAAACTTTTGGATTATAAAATTATTGATAGGCCATTTTGGCATTTACTAATTTCCATTTACATTTACTAATTTGTCCATTTGACAAAGGTTACTAATGAAAAAGTATATTTCTGTTTGTTCTGATGACATCAAGTTGTTTTTTCATAACTGAAATAGAATTACGAATACCTTCTTCGTGGAAAAAGTACATTCCGGGTTACCAACAATTCTAGAAACTTCAATCAACCAGGTTAACATGCATTTATTATTTTTTTAGTTCACTTGCTGTCTGACTATGTGTTGACGACTGGCCTTAGAGAATTGTTTCCAAATTTGTTTCATTGTGGTAATTAATCCATCTATTACATCAAGTGTTATTTTGATTATTATTCATATATATATATATATATATATATATATTATATATGATCAAACCACAATAAGAAATGGGAAAACAAGACTAAGATTCAGTTGGGTTTTTGACTCTGACGAAGACCGCTTGTTACGGTTGAAAGATCTTAGTCTTGTTTTCCCATTTCTTATTGTGGTTTGATCATTGATTGTTGTTTCACGTGTTTATGTGAAATCTTTTTATATATATATATATATATATAACAGATTAAATAATATATCTACCGTTAGATAGAATAGGTGTGTTCTCTAATCGGGGTTCGGTCAATTTTCCAGGATAAAAAATCAAACTCTCGTTGCCAACGTTTCGGTTTTATTTAAAACCTTTTTCATAGGCAGAAGTAAGAATTTTTTAACTAAGAAAATGAAAATTACATTATTTAAAGGAACAACAGTTCCTAAAGACTGGTTAACATTGTTGTTCCTTTAAATAATGTAAATTATATTTTCTTAGTTAAAAAATTCTTACTTCTGCCGATGAAAAAGGTTTTAAATAAAACCGAAACGTTGGCAACGAGAGTTTGATTTTTTATCCTGGAAAATTGACCGAACCCCAAATAGAGAACACACCTTTATATATATATATATATATATATATATATATAATATATATATATATATAATAAATTCAAAACGAAGGAAACACACATAAAGACACAGACATAACTCACATCGATATTTCGACCATCGTTGTCATCAGGAGGTGTGAAGAGCGAAGAGTCCCGCAGGAAGGCAAGGGGGCGACTCTAATTAATATATATATATATATATATATATATATATATATATATATACATATATATAAAGATTCCACATAAACACGTGAAATAACAATCAATGATCAAACCACAATAAGAAAATGGGAAAACAAGACTAAGATCTTTCAACCGTAACAAGCGGTCTTCGTCAGAGTCAAAAACCCAAAAACTAGTTGGGTTTTTGACTCTGACGAAGACCCAAAAACTAGTTGGGTTTTTGACTCTGACGAAGACCCAAAAACTAGTTGGGTTTTTGACTCTGACGAAGACCGCTTGTTACGGTTGAAAGATCTTAGTCTTGTTTTCCCATTTTCTTATTGTGTTTTATTTTTATATATATATATATATATATATATATATAAAAATTTAAATTACACAAAGCACGACACAGAAAAGAGAATACAAAGAAAACTTACAGAATTCAATATTTCGAACTGTTGTTCGTCATCAGGAGAGTAGACTAGTAGAGAGGACGAAGTGAGAGAGATCTCCCCACGTCGAAGAACGGAGCGCGAATGAAGAAATAAAGAGTCAACCGAAGAGAGCAGCACTAGCGTAAAAAAGGAGCTAGGCACTAAACGTCGGAGAACGGAGAAAGCAAAAACAATAGATAAAATTATAAAATTAAAAATTATAAAAAAGGAAATAATAAAAAAAAAAAATAAAAATAAATAAATAAATAAAATGAAAAAAAAAAATATATATAATAAAAAAAGGGGGAAAAAAATATATATATATAATAATAAAATAAAAAAAATATATATATATGAATATGAATATATAAGTTAAAAATAAAAGGAAAAACAAATAAATGTTAACGCTTCTGATTTAAACCGGGATCTGATCGGGCCCCCAATAACCATATGTGGGCCTCCTCAGACGCTCTTAGTGTCAAACTACTGTCATCAGTGGTCACTAGCTTAATGATTTGAACAGAAAAGCAGTCATTAAAAGAAAGGTTATGGCTGTTGGCATGGATAGCTACAGGAAGCTGTTTGCGCTGACCGACCGAAGCTCTATGGTTGTTCAAACGCTCATTGAGCTTGGTAGAAGTCATACCAATGTAGAATGCTCCACATTGTCTACAGTTCAGTCGGTAGACGCAATTCCTGGATGAGCAGGAGGTGTTGGGTGGGACGCGGAAAGAGTTGGTTGGTGAGGAGAAGAAAGGTGAAGGGTTAACTAAAGGACAGGTAAGGCAGAGGCGACGGCCGCATTTCTCCATACCAGCACGCACCACCCCAATCCCAGGAGTTTCAAGGGATCTGTGGGAAAACAGGTTTCCTAAATTGGGAGGCTTTCTGAAGGACAGGCGAGGGGGTTTTCGGAAGACGGAGGAGGTGGAGGGGGAAGAGGACAGGAGAGGAAAAATGTCCTTGATGATATTCCCGATCCTATGGACCCCAGGAAAGAAAGTAGTTACGAGGAAGGGAGAACTGTTGGGTTCAGCGGCAGTCCTAGGAAGATATTGATTGGTGGCAGGTATTAAGCGTTTATCAACAAACATTGGAGAGTAGCCCCGCTGGACGAATTTCTCCCTAAGTTTGTCGATATGACACTGTCGTTGATAGAGGTCACTGCAAATACGGTGTATGCGGATGGAGAGGGAACGAGGTAGGGACTTTTTTGTGTGGGATGGGTGACAACTATTGAAGTGTAGATATTGTTGGGCATTGGTAGGTTTTGTGTGTATGGAGGTGGTGAAGGTCCTGCCGCTTAGGGACACTACTACATCTAGGAAGGTTAAGGAGGTATAGGAGAAGGAGTGGGTGAAATTGAGTGATGAACAGGAAGTTTTGAAGGCTTCAATAAAAGTTTCCAGAGAATCTTTACCATGAGGCCATACGAAAAATATATCATCAATGAACCGGGTGTAGGCAAGGGGTTGGAGGGCATGAGACGAGAGGAAATCCTGTTCAAGTTTGGCCATGTAAAGGTTGGCAAAGGAAGGGGCCATTCTGGTACCCATAGCAGTTCCTCTGGTCTGAAGATAAAGATGGTCCTCAAAACTGAAGACATTGTGCTGCAGGACAAAGGAACTTAGCTGAAGGACAAAAGCGGTGGAGGGTATGTGGGGTAAGGGTCTATTGTCTAGGAACCACTGTAGGGCCGCCAAACCCTCGCCATGGTCAATAACCGTGTACAGGGATGTGACGTCCATAGTGGCTAGAAGGAGAGGGTGTTCCAGGGATTCCGGTAGGGAGATGTTATTGAGTATTTGGAGGAAGTGGAAGGTGTCTTTGCAGAAAGTGGGGAGTTGGGTAACTATGGGCTGCAGAATGGCGTCAACGAACGCTGAAATGCGCTCAGTAAGACAGCCATAGCTAGAAACTATGGGTCGGCCAGGAGGGGGCTGATCGGGCATTCTATAGGTTTATGGATTTTAGGAAGTAAATAAAAGACGGGACAACGGTAATTAGTGGGGATAAGCAACTTGATTTCTTCTTGGGTAAGTCCCTCCTGGAGGGCAGAACTGTGAATAAACTCACTGAGTTTAGTGTGGAAGAGAGAGGTAGGGTTCGTGTCAAGAGGCTCGTAGAAGTCACGGTTGCTCAAATGTCTCATGGCCTCTCCTCTGTAGGTTTCACGGTCCATAAGAACAACAGCGGACCCTTTGTCAGGCGGCATGATAAGTAGATCAGGGTTGTGGGTCAAACTTTTGATGGCCAAACGTTCAAGATGAGTAAGGTTGTCTTTGGGTTTGAGGGAGTTCAAAAATAAAGGGCTACTGACTTTAGTCAGCAGTAGAGTGATGAATTGCTCAAGTGGATGAGAAGCAGGAAGGGGTGAAGGTTCGCGGGATGATGGGGGATTAAATTTACGAAGGGAGGGACGAATCCTACAGTTACCGGACGATAGATTGTCTCCTTTGGACTTCCAATAGAACTGCCAGCGGAGGGCTCGACAGAACATTTGGACATCCTCGAGAATATATATATATATATATATATATATATGTGTGTGTGTGTGTGTGTGTGTTTTATTAAAGAGTATGCCGATCTTCATTTTGTTCGTGTTCTATTTAATTTCTCAAGTTTTCTAAGCTTGATTTTTAACTCTTCAGGTTAAAACCAAGCTTAGAAAACTTGAGAAATTAAATAGAAAACGAACAAAAATGAAGATCGGCATACTCTATAATAAAACATGTCTAAATGAAGGTCTGCTCCCAAAAAATATACTAATATATATATATGGTCAAACCACAAAAACAATTCTAAGTTACATTATTTAATTAATATACATAATTACCTTGGTATTAACTTATTGCAAAAAATAACTACATTATCCCATTGCATTTAAATCAGCCTTTAGTACTGCCTTCAGCGATAGTTTAACGAACATTGGATATCACACTTTGATACCTCAAACATTTTTTTAAAAACAATATGAAAACTACATCAAGAAAGAAACTTGATGAAAAAGAAAAACTAGTTAAATATATGTATTCAAGATAAGAAAACATTTAATATATATATATACATATTAAAGTTGATGTTACAATTGTATTGTTTTGTTTTTATTAGAGTCTTCAAAATGAAATAATCTATATATCAAGACCTATAGACAAGAAAAAGATAATATTTTATAATGATAAAATGACAACACTTGGTTTGGATGAAGAATTTCAGAAATTGTGGAGATCGATTGCCGTGGACGGAGTGGACGATCAGAAAATAGAGGAGTATCTTGAGAAACAGGTATGTTGAATGTTTAACATAATTACAGAATGTTTAACATAATTACAGAATGTTTAACATAATTACAGAATGTTTAACATAATTACAGTGAACCCTCGCTAGTTCGCGGTTCACTTTTCGCGGGTTCAGTGTTTCGCGGTGTCCTGAAATGTTCAATTAAAAATTAAAAAAAAAATATCCAACTGTAATTGCAGTAAAAAATGAAAAAAAAATAGAACTCGTACGTAATAAAAAAGTATAGTAGTTAGTATTGGAGAAGAAAGTATACAGGATTCTTCTTGTACGATTGAGAAAGATATGAAACAACCAGTGACTTGCTGGGTCAAAATATATTCTACAGTATTAAATTAAAGGTTCATAAAAGCTATTAACAAATATTCAATAAGGACTAATAATTAATGAAAAATATTAAATTAAAATTAATGAAACATAATCAATTGTAACAAGAAAATAATAAAAATATCAAAAAATAGAAGTCAAAAAATAGGCCTTTTCATGTATAAATTAAAATAAAGGATAGTTACGAATTTTTTTATTTTATTTACTTGTATTATTATTTACTGTACAATACATTAAGGGTATAATTCTCTCTCTCTTTCTCTCTTATAGTCGGTAAAGACGTAATTTTTTTTATTAATTATTTCTTATTTTTGTCTTTTTGTTTTTCATTTTTATTTACAACACAGTACAGTATTTAGTAAGGTCAGGATTCTCTCTTTGTTGAAGAGGTCGTTGTTTGAGCTTTAGAGGCTTTTATAAAGGCGCGTCCATTATTCGCGGATTTTCACTTTTCGCGGGTGTCTTCGGTACCCATTATCCGCGAAAAGTGAGGGTTTACTGTAATAAATTATGTCCCGGGGTAACGGGGAATGCCCTCTTCGGAGGGGGGGATGACCGAGTTCACAAGAACACTAAGGATAGTCCTAAAACTGTAATGCAGTGTATGTTTAGCCTGACCACCAATATTGCCTACCTCAAGTGTATTTACAGTAGATGTCTTTAACTCTGTACTTGACATCGTACAGGCTCTGGACCGATGGTTTAGCGCCCATCTGATGGACGATGTTCTTAGATTTATTCAATCTCACGCATGAATAAATTGATGGCCAGAGTGGGTATTGAACTCCGGTTCTACCAGTCGAGAGGCGAGCACGTTTTCAATAGACTATCCTGTCAAAACAGATTCCTTTAACTTCCTTCGATATTTTATGAACAATATTATAAATTTAACAGCTGTACATTTATAGCTGTCAAAAAGATGCATTACAAGATTCAGAAGAACTTCCATTGTTATATTAAAAAACAAAATGTTTCGTTACTTAAACAAAATCTTAAATGCAGTCAATATGAGATATTTATAAAGTTTTAATTCACCCAAGGGCCATAGCTGAGAAACCTAGGAACTTTATTCATATCTCTCTCTCTCTCTCTCTCTCTCTCTCTCTCTCTCTCTCTCTCTCTCTCTCTCTCTCTAGATCATTTTTTTTTCTAACTATATATTTTTTTGTGTATTTTGTTATATGAATTGAAACCAAGCTGTTGATTTGATGTAAACGGCTAGTATCATCTAGTTTAGTTGGAGTTGCCAACAATTGGACCGTTATAGGTCTCATATAACATGAGAGTTACTCTCATATAATCAGTAATGCTAGAAATTATAATCCATTTTGACATAATTATCACTGATATGTTGATAACATATTCATCTGTTTTGTAACAGGTAAACAAATGAACTAAAATGTAAAACCTTACACTTTCCTATTCTAAATTAGTTATTTGAAAGATTCTCTACTAGAAATAAATACTAAAATTTAATTCATTTTTTTTTTTTTTTGTTTAGGGCATTCGGTCGATGCAAGACAACGAAATGAAGAAACCTGCGCAACCAATAAAAAGGAAAAAGCCTAAACAAAGGAAAAAGGTGAACAAAAGACCACGTGACAATGAGCATTTGGCAGACGTATTGGAAACTTACGATGAATAATAATTCAGAGGAGATATGTGTTTAGGTTTTAGTGTATATATATATATATATATATATATACCATGATAACGAAAAACGGTCCGGCAGGACAGATCACACTTAAAATAAACTGTGACACATAGACAGAAACATAAAAAATACTTACTTTTCAATATTTCGACCGCCATTACGGACGAAATATTGAAAAGTGAGTGTTTGTTATGTTTCTGTCTATGTGTCACAGTTTATTTTAAGTATATATATATATATATATATGAAACTTTGTATATACTGTATATTTGTAATTAACTCTCATTTGAATTGTCTTTAGTTTTTTTTTTGTATTAAATACTTGATTTTTTTTGTAGTTGTTGTTGTCTTTATTGGGTTCTTGTAAAATTTGTTAGTTATTTATCAAGAAGTAAAACTTTAAGGATTTATGATGCAGATTAGTTACTTATCTATATTACTGCTCTCTGAATTGAAGCTAAAAAAAAAAATAAAAGAAATTATTAAATAGATTCAAATAAAAAGAGCAACTTGTAATACAAATCATTAGCTGCCAACTTGTTTATATATTCTAACGTAGTGCAATCAGTTATTATGTGATGTTTACTCATTGTAGGGTAAAAAGCTAATGAAATGGTCTCCACATATAAAAATTTAATGGTATAAACAACGCGTTTGGAACACGTAGTGTTCTTCCTCAGGCATTAACTAGAAAATACAATGTCACCAGAGAGTTATCTATAGTATAAAGTAAATATAGTACAAAATAAAAATAAAATAAAATAAGGAAGGGAATACTAACCTAAGGGTGAGTGTCTGTGGTACAACTGACTTAATGGTATAAACAACGCGTTTGGAACACGTAGTGTTCTTCCTCAGGCATTAACTAGAAAATACAATGTCACCAGAGAGTTATCTATAGTATAAAGTAAATATAGTACAAAATAAAAATAAAATAAAATAAGGAAGGGAATACTAACCTAAGGGTGAGTGTCTGTGGTACAACTGACTGGGAATAGGATGTACACCCCATACCCTCACCCACGTCCATCCTATTCCCAGTCAGTTGTACAACAGACACTCACCCTTAGGTTCGTATTCTCTTCCTTATTTTATTTTATTTTTATTTTGTACTATATTTACTTTATACTATAGATAACTCTCTGGTGACATTGTATTTTCTAGTTAATGCCTGAGGAAGAACACTACGTGTTCCAAACGCGTTGTTTATACCATTAAATTTTTATATGTGGAAACCATTTCATTAATTTTTTACCCTACAATTGTTTATATATATTAAACGTCCAACAGTATAGAACAAAAGTATTGAAAACCTTTTTCATAGTCCTACAAAACACAGGAAATAAAAGAATCATTCAAAAACCAAACATATATAAAAGGCGCCAAAAGTTACAAATAAGAAATGTTGACAAATTGTATTTCTTATTTGCAACTTTTTGCGCTTTTTATATATGTTTGTTTTTTGAATGATTTTATTATTTCTTATATATCTTGTGTTTTTGTAGGCCTATGGAAAAGGTTTTCATTAAAAACCCAACCGTTGGTTTTGGGCTCACTGACCGTGAAGTGGAAACAAAATAAACGTTTTATCAGGGCTAGGTCAGTTCTTCAGGTTACAATTAAACTCTCATTGCCAATGTTTGGGTTTTTATTGAAAACCTTTTTCACAGTCCTACAAAACACAAGATATATAAGAAATAATACAATCATTCAAAAACCAAACATATATAAAAATCGCAAAAAGTTGCGAATAAGAAAATACAATTTGTCATCATTTCTTATTTGTAACTTTTGGCACTTTTTATATATGTTTGGTTTTTGAATAATTCTATTATTTCTTATATTTCCTGTGTTTTGTAGGACTATGAAAAAGGTTTTCAATAATAACCGAAACGTTGGCCATTAGAGTTAAATTTGAACCTGAAGAACTGACTGAGTCTTGATAAACTTTTATTTTGGTAATATATATATATATATATATGTTCAAATCACAATAAGAAAAGGGAAAAAAAAGACTAAGATCTTTCAACTGTAACAAGCGGTATTCGTAAGAGTCAAAAACCCAACTGACAAAGACCGCTTGTTACAGTTGAAAGATCTTAGTCTTTTTTTTCCCCATTTCATATTGTGGTTTGATAATTGATTATTCCACGTGCTTATTGTGAAATAACAATCAATGATGTATTGATTATACTATATATGCATAATATATATATATATATATATATATATATAATGATCTTACAAAAAACACGTGATATAATATTCAATTATGAAACCATTATAAGAAATGATCAGGTAACACCACAACGAACCGGTGAATTAATTTTTGTAATTTTCAATTTGAAGATAACTGTTGTAAACAAAAATTTTGTCTTGCTTATAGTTAGATCCGTCCTCATGAGTAATTTTTATATGGAATTTCGGGAACTAAAATGTTTTGTTCAATTCTACCTAATAAAGTTATATGGTTCCTATATATTATCCCTCGGCCCGAAAATCTATGTAGAAAGGTGCCTTTAAAAGCAAAATTAAATTCAGTTATACCGACAAATCAATTCACAATGGAAGAAGAAGTAAATTATAAATTGTTTTTCTTAGATATCCTTATCAATAAATTCTGTGATGTGATAGGTTTTAGAGTACAGTGATACCTTGAGATACGATTGCCCTAACATACGATTATTTGAGATACGACACGAAATATTCGACCATTTTTTGCTCCGATATACGACGAAAAATTTGAGATACGATTCGGTGATTCTTACTCACGACGGAGGAGCTAAAGGAGTTGCATAAGATTTCCCATTCGGAGGTAATGCTGGAACTCAGCAGTGAGGAGGAGGTCGAGCCGGTGGAGGAACTAACTTCACGTGAAATTCGTGATATCCTTGACAAGTGGCAGGAAGTGTCTGATTTCGTAGAAAAAAGACACCCAGAGAAAATGTCTACTGGGAGAGCGAGTGCCTTATTTAATGATACCTGTCTCACATTTTTTCGTAACATTTTAAAAAAGAGGCAGAAACAAACCTCTCTTGATCGTTACTTTTCGAAGGTCTCACGTAGTGAATGAGGCCAAAAAGGCACAACATGAAAGTGATGATTAGCCTAAGTGATGATTAAAAAAAATATATATAGAAATTATGGGGATATCTAAGAATTTAGATCCAGATTTTTTTTTTGAAAAAAAAAATCTGGGCCTTAATTCTTAGATACAACAAATCTAAAAAAAAATTGAAAAAAAATTTAAATAAAAATTTAAACTCCTTTCTTTTTTATTGATTTTATTAACATTTATCATACATCAATATATTATTTTACCATATTTGTGTTATTACTCGTTTATTTGTACAAAAAATGTTATATGCAATTTAACGTTTTTTTTTTTGAGTGATTTAGTATCGCTGGAACGCATTAATACATATTACATTGTTTTAAAGGGAAAAATTGCTTTGAGATACGAATTTTTTGACATACGACGATGGTTACAGAACGAATTAAAATCGTATCTCAAGGTATCACTGTATATAAGAAATCCACTAATGAACTTGCTTCTACCATCCCAGAATGTAAAATTACCAGAAAACTAAAGTAAAATTACCAACAGAACAGTAAAACTACTTGCGTTTCTTCTTCTCCTCTCCTGAAGACGGCAAGAAAGCCGAAATTATTGAAAATCGTGAACATTAGTATCTTTTTTGTGTTTTCTAGTTTATAGTTTTCTACTTTCATATATATATATATTACTAAAATAAGCAGCAGCGTCTACCAGAGTCTCCGCAGAGTGATAAGAAACTAGAGAGTGTCAACAACAAATTGGTCACTGCAGAAGCTGCTGTTTATTTTAACAACATATGCTTAAGGGAAGATCTGCGTCATCGTACACAAATATATATATATTTATATATAAATTAATAATCAACAATAACTCTTGATATAATATATGAATTAAACACCACAATAAACAAATATATATTAATTAAAATAATATTTGTTAAAAATATTAAAAAAATGTTATATATTTCATTAAAAAGTCATGAAAATTTGACCAAAAATGGAACAAAAAATTAGCAATTTATAAAAAAAAAAATCATGAAGTTTCAATTACGGGAAAGAGCAATAACGCTATAAAAACTGTTTGTTTATCCTAGACTAAGGGATCACCTGCTATACTTGTCGAATTTGTGATATTTTTTTACAATGTTTACATTGACATAGAAAGTTTTTGAGCGAATCCACTGAGACAAAATTGATATTTATAAAGGAAAAATTTAAATAGTTTATTGACTTATACGAGATGTAAGAGGAATAAATTTTTACATGTAAAAAAATCACCGCCAATAAACATAAATAAATTACCTTTGTCTTCCATAGCATGATGGATCTGTCTCAGAAAATGCTTTAATAAATCTATATATTGCACTCTTGAGCAAAACTTAATATCAGTTACAATTACATTATCATTGTGAATGTAGTACCTTTCCATGATATTGAAATGTGATGAATGGACTCTTTCCTCAAGAAAGAGGACTTATGTTTGTTGAGAAATATCCAGTTTTTTTTTACTATTCTAGTCTAATAGTTCATATTGATTATTTTCAAAAATTAGAAGCTCCCAACTATAAAAGATTTAAATTATATTGAATAGTTGGCTTTGACATCGATTTGAGTATGTAAACTGGCTAATTACTAATATATTTTTTCTCAATATACATTCATAGCAAACTTATAACAGAGTACAGGAGGCAGGAAAAGGATAACACTCACTCAGAAAAAATTCGTATATATGATATTTGACAAAGGGGAAGGAAAATGATCTCATTAAATACTAAGAAGCCATAAAATTCCCTGCATAATAATTCTATAAAAGCCCAAAAATGTAAAAGATAATTCAAAATTGAAATCTTTCGTTTGGAGATTAATAAATGTAATTATCGTACATCTTTAATTATAAATCATCTTAAAACAACATTTTTTCTTCGATGTTTATGATGTTTTTCAGAGAAAATAAGGGTATTTTCCTGTTTTAAATTTGAAAATTTCGCTTTAATATTCAATGTAGAAGGATGTCAAGTAAACGATGTTCTCTTGTAGGAGAATATTTCGTATCAAGAAATTTTCACTTTGGTTTTTCAAAAATGTTATTACTGCTGTAGTTATTCTAATGAAATTATTTGCATCAGCTGTGTGATGTACAAAAATAAGCTTATATATTGATACATATGTCCTTCAATCACTATCTCTACTACCTCAGGAATGAAAGACTAATAATCATATCCCATTTAGATGTTTACATTATTCTTAAATGAGACATTATATATTATATACTCAAGAAGTTTGATATTAAGTTACTTATAGTAAAGTTGAGTGCAGGCCACTCCAGATTTTTTTACATTGTTTACATTGACTTAGAATTTTTTTCAGTGAATTCACCGAAAAAATATAATGCTTAGTGATATAATGAAGATGTTTAAATGATTTAACAACTTATATGTAATGTAAGAAGAATAAAATTCTTGTATGTAAACAAATCAACAACAATAGAGCATATGAAACATATAATTTCTGATTCTTTTTATGGTATGATGAGTTTGTCTAACAAAATGTTCTAATCAATCTATATGTTGCTTAACAATCAATCTACAAAGCTTAATATCAGATGTTGATTTTTTTACGTTCATGAATAACATTATTTTGGGTAATATTGAAGTTTTTTGGAATGAACTTTTTCGTCCAAAATAATAAATTGAATTATCCTACACTTAAATTAAAATTTATCTGAAAACGACATTTTTTCTTACATGTTTTTGATATCTCAAACAAAGACTTTGTAATGTTTTTAAAATACTTAAAATATTTTCAAAGTTCTAAATGGGAAAATTTGTTTTAAGTATTTAATGTAGAAGGAGGTCAGTTAAATTGTGTAAGAGATCCACGGGCTATTGGAGCAAAAGCCATGCTCTCTCGTAGGAAATTATTTCGTATAAGCAAATTTTCACTTTGGCTTTTATAATGCTATTACTGCTGTAGTTATATTAATGATTGTATATCCATTAATTATGTGACATACAAAAAAAGCTTATCTATTGAGAAGTGGATCAATCTGTACTACCTCAGGAATGAAAAACTAATAAACATCTCCCATTTAGACGATTATATTATGCTTAAATCAGTCATTATATATTATACACCCAAGATATTTGATATTAAGTTTACTTACAGTAAAGATGAGTGTAGGCCACTCCAGATTTTTTTTCTTTTTCTAACGAAAATGAGTTAGTAAGACATATAAAGCATTTTAAAATTCCACTGTTCACTGGCCACGTCTTTGAGACCTCTGATCTTAATTATCCATTACTAAAAAACAGGTGCCAATTAATAAATATGACAAACAGCACTGAAAGCTAAAGTTTGAAACTATAATCATTATATTTAATTGCTTCTAATTTAAAGTAGAATTATTAAACTAATTAAAATGAATGATGAAAGGTCTTTGCATTAGTATCATTATTAATTTTATCTGAGGGTGACTCCATTACTACCTCAGCATTGTTATACATGAACTATTATTCTCTATAAAGTAGACAGAAAATTTCATAAATGTTCAATTTATATCTTACTGGTTATTTACAGTAAAAATAAAATAAATATTAAAAAAAAGTAGTTCACTTATCAAAATATCATTTTAATTTTTTTTTTATTCTTAAAAATTTATAGGAAATAAATAAACTACAGTAATTACAAAAACCGTAACATTTAAAACACTAAATATAAAAAAATGTTTGAAAATTAATCATTCTACGTTGATCAACTTAAACTGGTTAAAGTTTTTAAGAATATGAAGTTGATTTAACATTTATTGATATGTTTAACCTTCTAAAAGATTATCTTTATTTTTTTTTCTCTTTTTTCATTATAATATAAAATAGATTACATTTTTAAACACTCTGACATTATATAACCTTGTATATTTCTCTTTCAGAACAAATTATATAAATTTATCTATTTTTATAATATTAAAATATGGTACATAATATTTTAATGCAATGTATTGTAATGAAACATTCTTTAAAAGATGGAAGGAAGTATTATTAATCTCACTTAAATGTCATTTAATAATATTTAACTACATTGGAGGTTTTTACATGGACATTTAAAACCATTATAATATTAATCCCATTAAAACATTTTAGAATTAAACATTCAGATAAAAACTAACTAATTTATTTTGATGATAAACAAATCAAAAATTGGAAAGAGTTATATATTCATTAATAATTTTAGAGAGTCATTGCTTATAATTTATTTCATATTGTTTCTAATTGCTCCAATTAAATAAATTGCATAGCATTGAATCAAAAACTGGAACAAACAAATTAAAACAATTACTTAAAGAAAGATGATACGGCTATTAACAAATCAGTTTGAACATAAGGTGTTCTAAAACTTTTAAATACTTCCACCTGGATATTAAAAAGAAATATTTGAAACGAAATAGAATAGGTTAATATTAATTTTAAACTTTTGCTTAAACAATAGATTACCTTTGCTCTCTGTGAATGTAAAAATATAAACAAACTGTAAACTTATATTTACATGTTATATAATTTATAAGTATACATATAGTATGTTTATGCTATTATATGTATAGGAATTCATTATGTGATATTAACTCTTTGTAGAGTGAAAAGTCATTGTCTCTATGTATAGATGCTTAATGAGTTTAACAACGAGTTTCGAACATATAGTGTAGTTCTTGTTACGTTTCGAATACAGTAGATTAATCTGAAAAAGAACACTACTTGTTCGAAACGCGTTGTTTAGTTCATTAAGTATGTGTATGTGTGGATTATTTTATTTGCTTTATACCCTGTGATATTTATAGACTATATGTTAGAAAGAATTCGTATATATAGTGAAAATAGAACTCATAGTCATTCTCCAGTAAAGTTATAAACAAAAGGAGCTTTAAAATGTTGGTATATCATTTTGTTGGCAACACAAAAGATACGTTGTAGAGTTTCCTACAGACTTATAAATAATAACTTATCATTTATAACAATTAACAAACTAATAACAAATCATTTATTACTTATGGTATAATAAATGATTTGGAAGAGCATAATTAAAAAAAATATTAATAAAAAAATAAGATAAAAAAAGAAAAAAGTTTCCTAAAAAAATATGTTCTGAACAAACCTGGGAATATACGATTTAAAGGGCATTGCATTCAGTAATAAGTCCAGTCATTGAAAAAATCCGCCATTTTTATTCAAATAACTGAAAAAGGTTCGGTAGTGGCTTAATTGTATCTTTAAACATCTTTCGAATTATCTTCAAGCAGTAAGTTTTTACTTTACTTTACCTTAATTAAAAAGTTAGACTTGCAGTTAATATAATTAGTTGTAATTATTGCAATTATATAATTAGTTATAATGATAGTTAGAATTAGTACTTGTTTCTCAAAGCTGAAACCAAAGCAGTTGTTTAATAGTAAAAATGATGGCGTCAAACATTTCATAAACAAAATAAGTTAATCATTATTTCTCAAACGTATATTATTCTTTGATATGCGTTATTATACAATGGATACACCATTTCATAATTTAGTGTGTATATTTATAAATTATACAGTTTTGTTTGTATCAAACTAATTCATTAAGAATGAAACACTATTAAAAATAATTATGTCTTACCCTGTTTCTTCATTTTCTTGATGATGTATAATCAAGTTTGCCTCTTTAAGTTTATTTTTAAACTTTTACTATCAGTTTTGGATTGATTTTCCATAATGATAGTCAATAAATATATTTCATATGTGAACAATCTTTTTGTATGTATAGGCAACTATCGAAATATACTTTAAAACTATTGAAAATACCTTTTTAGGTAAATCTTAGTTTCATCTCTTTAACTAAGTTTCATTTATAATAACTAACAGTATATCTTAGTTTCAACTCTTTACTTTACTGTTTTCAACGTACAATTGTGTTTGTTGTTTTAAAAATCAGAATAATTTTGAGATAACTTCCACTATACAATCTAATGTATTCTTGTATTTCGATTTTTCTTGAATAACCAATGAATTTATTGTATTCTTTAATGTTAGAATCTTTATCTTATTTTAAAGTTTTTTCTTGTTTGTTTTTGCTTGTTTTGTTTATCATTATTTTTTTTTAATAAAATGAATTGAATAACGAAAACATTAAGAGTAACTAAAAGTTTTTATAGTTATAAAGATGTAGCGTAATAAAAAAATATAAAATTAAAAGAAATGAAAGATTCGTTGAACATTTAAAGATTACATTAAAACAAACTATTCTAATAAACGGATTAGTTTTACCGGGTTCCTTATAAATTAACAAATTCAATTAATTGTGATGAGAGTTCCTAAAAAAAATGCCTTTTCATTTTCAAATCCCATCAAAAAAGAGGATACCTAAACTTAAACAAATAAAGTGATATGTGGTGTACACTAAACTAAACTATGAGGAAACAATTATCATAAATTATGAACTATGAATTAAAGTAAAAGTTTATTTTAGTGTTTATTATAGTAAAAAGGAAAATGCAATTAGTATCATTGGTTGTGCAATCCGTAATTGTGTGGTATTTACTCATTCTGAGGTAAAATGGATAAAAACCAACAAAAGTCTCCACACAAATGAAGTTTTATTCAACGTGTTTCGCATTGGAAGCCACATCATTCTTTCTGATGATGAACACAAAGTGTTCGAAACGCGTTGAATAAAACTTCATTTGTATGGAGACTTTTGTTAGTTTATCCATTTTACCTCAGAATGCAATTAGTATATCTGTGAAGGCTTAGTTATTTTCTAGGACGAATGATTAATACTTTTTGAAATTTATAAATTATTTCTTTAGAACAATTGGCGAACGTTTTGGTTGTTTTAGTGTTGTTATTACATTTTGTTAATTAAAATGAATATGTAATTAGCATTCATTAACTGCGCAATCTGTTATAGTGTTGTATTTATTCATGTTAGGAAAAGTATTAATCAATTAAAATCAATCAATGAAAGTATGTTTGTTTCTTGTATTTTAATATTAATACAAATATTTCAATATTTATTTCAATAAAGCCATTTCAATATTATTTCCGTTATCACTGAATAGTGTCAGATGTATTCATTTTAATTAATTTGCCCCTATGTTATCAAAAATCTTAAATGCATATATATATATATTTTCTAGTTGTAGCGTGAAGAAGAACATCAAGTGTTCGAAATGCGTTGGTTTTAGTTTCTTGAAATAAACTTTTTTGTTTGGAGACTTAATACTTTTCCTAACATTACATTAGCATATCTGTGTGGGCACTTTAAAGGTATATTATTTTGGATGACTTTGACAATAAAAAGTGACAGGTAGCATTATTAATTGAGCTAAATGCTTTGATTTAGCACAATTAAATATCTAAAAATAGAATCAGAAAAGGAACTAAAACTAAAAAAAAAACTAGATCTGAATCTTTCTTCAAAATTATATTGTTAATGAAATTGTATGATAAAATTCAAACTTTAATTAATATAATAAATAGTTAACCACTAAAATCATTAGCCTCAACTGCCATAATTTTTTTTTTATTATTTGTTTAAACCGATTCCCTAGAGGGTTGGAACCGTCAGTCCTGGAACAGAGGGAGTTTAAGAGTCCGAGAGTTGACAAATAACAATGCACAAAATGTTTGTAAAACTAATTTGTTTTAATAATTTCAAAATGTAAACATGGATGGATTTTGTTGTAACTGATAATTTCAAGTAAATAAAGTCTATTTCTTGGACTCAAAGAAGTGTTTGGTCTTCTCCCAAACCAGGAATATTGCAAGAACTAATTAAACTTATATTGAAAGAAATATTACTCATTCTGAGATAAAATGGATAAACCAACAAAAAGTCTCCACACAAATGAAGTTTTATTCAACGCGTTTCGAACACTTTGTGTTCATCATCAGGAAGACATTATAATACAAATTATATCTAATTAGTTACAAAAATTAGAGTGAAATAATAAAATTCAATTAAGAGAATTCAAGACATACCCAAGGATGTGGTACTGACGGGTTGGTCCAGTAAATACAACACAATTACGGATTGCACAACTAATGATTTAGAAATATTACTGCAATATAAGTATGAATTGCTATTTAAGGAAAAGAAATGACTTCAAAATCCTTACTGGAGAGTAGGGAAACCCTTATAACCTCTGTGTAAAGGTCCGTCTGGGGCTCCTAAAGTACACTCTAGCCACGGTTCTTTTTGTTTGATCTCTGATTCTACATTGGGAGTCCTAAATTTTGCCTAACCCAAATATATTTAGAATAGCGATCTTTAACGAGTACCTGACATCGTACTGGGTCGAAACAGTTGATTTAACGTCCTCTCCAAGGGACGAAAAGGTCAGATTTATTCACCTTCCAAGTGTATAAATCGAGGACCAGAGTGGGTATCGAACCAAGGACCTACCAGTCTTGAGGCGAGCACCTTAAACACTGAGCTAACCTGACCCCTCATCTTGCTTACATTATCATTTGATAAAAGAGTTCATAAAAACATTACAAATATATAGTATATAGTACTAGAGTAGCAGCTTGCTTCTCAACGCGAGTACTTCGCACTTCTTCCCGATGACGACGGATGTCGAAATATCGAAGTGAGTTCTGTAGTGTCTTTCTGTGTTCTTTTCTATGTGTTAAAGTGTATATATATATATATATATATATATATTTGTAATTCAACCTGACTTATTTCAAATAATAATTTATATTGATTATTATCCTAATTTTTTACAAATTTTCAATAAACTACTTATTTTTAACTTGAGATTTTAATTAAATTAAGCATAAAGCTAAAGAAATCACAGAAAAAGGTATAATTTCTGTTCTAGAAATAATATTTTTGTAATAATCATTAAAATTGATTTTATATTTGTTCCATTCATTTTATCTTAATAATTCGAATGATTATATATATATATATATATATATATATAATATATATCAATGATCAAACCACAATAAGAAAATGGGAAAGCAAGACTAAGATCTTTCAACCGTAACAAGCGGTCTTCGTCAGAGTCAAAAACCCCCTCAGAGTCAGAGTCAGTTGGGTTTTTGACTCTGACGAAGGCCGCTTGATACGGTTGAAAGATCTTAGTCTTGGTTTCCCATTTTCTTATTGTAGTTTGATCATTGATTGTTATTTCACGTGTTTATGTGAAATCTTTATATATATATATATATATATATATATATACACTTTAACACATAGAAAAGAAGACAGAAAGACACTACAGAACTCACTTCGATATTTCTGTGTTCTTTTCTATGTGTTGAAGTGTTTATTGTCCACACGGACCTTTCATTTTATTCGAAGTATATATATATATATATTTATTTATTTATTTAATCCTGGCTTTCGTGACTTATTTCAATTAATAATTGGTATTGATTATTATTCTAATTTTTTTTTACAAATTTTTAATGAACTACTTATTTATAATTTGAAATTTTAATTACATTAAACCAATAAAGTAAAGAAATAACTGTTTATTACTATTCATTTCTGAATTACTAAATTTAGAAAGCTCTAAACTATTCATTGAAAGAAAAAAAAACAATAAATGAGGATTGTTCATTTCACAAACATATTATAAAATTATGAACCTAACTCTCTTAATAATAATCAGGTTTAATAATATTTAAAGTTATTAAATGAACTTATAATCGGTTAAATAATAAAAAGAAATATATAAATTTAACAACTTGTAAAGGACTAATATAAAAAAATTGTCATTTTTAATAAAACAATATTTAAAATATAGAATAAATTTAGAAATATTTTTTTTAACTTAACTATAAATAAAATATAGAATAAATTTGGAAAGAGTTTTTACTTTACTATAAATAAAATATAGAATAAATTTTGAAAGATAAAATATAGAATAAATTTGGAAAGAGTTTTTACTTTACTATAAATAAAATATAGAATAAATTTGAAAGATTTTTTTTACTTAACTATAAATAAAATATAGAATAAATTTGGAAAGAGTTTTTACTTTACTATAAATAAAATATAGAATAAATTTTGAAAGATTTTTTTTTACTTAACTATAAATAAAATATAGAATAAATTTGGAAAAAGTTTTTACTTTATTATAAATAAAAATATAGAATAAATTTTGAAAGATTTTTTTTTACTTAACTATAAATAAAAATATAGAATAAATTATGAAAGAGTTTTTTTACTTAACTATAAATAAAATATAGAATAAATTTTGAAAGATTTTTTTTACTTAACTATAAATAAAATATAGAATAAATTATGAAAGAGTTTTTTTTACTTAACTATAAATAAAATATAGAATACATTTTGAAAGATTTTTTTTTACTTAACTATAAATGAAATATAGAATAAATTTGGATGGAGTTTTTACTTTACTATAAATAAAATATTGAATAAATTTGGAAAGATTTTTTGCTTTACTATAAATAAAATATAGAATAAATTATGAAAGAGTTTTTTTTTTACTTAACTATAAATAAAATATAGAATAAATTTTGATAGATTTTTTTTACTTAACTATAATAAAATATAGAATAAATTTGGAAACATCTTTTTTTACTTTACTATAAATAAAATATAGAATAAATTTTGAAAGATTTTTTTTACTTAACTATAAATAAAATATAGAATAAATTTAATATGTATTTAGGTGCTTGCTCTCCTCCTGGCCTCAATCTGTACCATTAATTTTTTTTTCATTTTTACCTATTTGTTATTTCTAGTTATTTTCATTTTATATTTTGTTTTTTTCTCTTATTTTTATTTCATCATTTTAAAGTATTTTGATGCTCGCTCTCCTCCTGGCCCCAATCTGTACCGTTATTTTTTTTTTCATTTTTGCCTATTTGTTATTTCTAGTTATTTTTCATTTTTTCTCTTATTTTTATTTAATTAATTTAATATGTATATTAATTTTATATTAAAATTACAATAGTTCTGCTGTAGTTTTATCGAGTATTCTCTATTATGAATAGCAGGTAGAGTTGAGGTTGTTTGGGTATTCTGCCTGAGAGGAAATAGTTCTAAGGACATTGCAGTCAGGTCATGTGTAACCTATGGCCTTATGTCAATCTCATGCTATTCTGTTCTCATTCCACAGTCAACGGTACCATTCACTGTTGGTATGTTAATGACATGTGGGCGGCTTTGTCTAGTCCCACTATAGAGTAAGTGGGGGGGGGGACTTGACAAGAGAGGGGGAGAGGGACTTTTGTCTCTGCCATCTTTTCACTGATACTGAACCCCCCTTTCTGCATAAAGGATCACTATTTGTCAGTTCTTGAAATATCTTTCTTCACTCTCCCACTCCCCCTATATATATATACAAACACTTTTTTTTTGG
>JAPFBL010000906.1:0-76196 GCA_026182355.1 Hermatobates lingyangjiaoensis | reverse complement strand
TTATAATTTAAAAGATTTCCAAACTTGAAAATAAAAACTGTAAAAATCTGGCAAAAAATTTTAAGTTCAAGCGGTTTATTGTTTTGGTAAATTATTATATTCTTATTAATTTATAATATTAAATAATAAATTGGTAGGGAAGGAGTATTTT
Organism: Hermatobates lingyangjiaoensis; assembly: GCA_026182355.1. Taxonomy (NCBI): domain Eukaryota; kingdom Metazoa; phylum Arthropoda; class Insecta; order Hemiptera; family Hermatobatidae; genus Hermatobates; species Hermatobates lingyangjiaoensis. The sequence continues at coordinate 76,045 of JAPFBL010000906.1, read as the reverse complement.
CTTTTGTCTGACCTAGCCCTCAATAACAAAACTATAGAATATATATATATGCTTTGTTGAAACACGACAGAGTAGTTCTTGTCTATAAGTTTCTTCTCAAGAACATTGATTTGCCGAAAAACAGCTTTTAATATATATATATCAATATATATATATATATATATTAATATTATTGAAAATGACACCAAATTTAGCTGATACCTGTTTCTTAACAAGAATTTCTCAATTTTTGTAAAATAACACTCATCGTTATTGTGTAGATGAAATAACGAGGGTGTTATTTAGAAAAATTGAGAAACTTGTTAAGAAACAGGTATCAGCTAAATTTTGTGTCATTTTCAGTAACATATATGTATATTGTGTAGACGAAATAACGAGAGTGTTATTTAGAAAAATTGAGATACTTGTTAAGAAACAGGTATCAGCTAAATTTGGTGTTATTTTCAATAATGTGTGTGTCAAAGAAGGACTGCTACCAAAATTTACGAATATATATATATATATTATAGATATATATATATATATATATATATATATGTATAAAGATTTCACATGAACATGTGAAATAACAATCAATGATCAAACCACAATAACAAAGTGGGAAAACAAGACTAAGATCTTTCAACCGCAACAAGCGGTCTTATTGTGGTTTGATCATTAGATATATATAAATATTGATAAAAGTATCGACCGGGGAATAGAAACAAAACTAAAATTTATCGGGACTCGGTCAGTTCTTCAGGTTGAAATTAAACTCTCATTCCCAACGTTTCGGTTTTTATCTAAAACCTTTTTCATAGGCCTACAAAAACAGAGGAAATATAAGAAATAATACAATCATTCAAAAATCAAACATACTATTATTTCTTATATTTCCTCTTTTTTTGTAGGCCTATGAAAAAGGTTTTAAATAAAAACCGAAACGTTGGTAATGAGAGCTTAATTTCAACCTGAAGAACTGACCGAGTCCCGATAAATTTTAGTTTTTTATATATTTATATATATATATATATATTATTTATATAGCTATTGTTATATATAGATTTAGTTACTATGCATATGAAGAACTTGTGTTGTGTAGCACATGATGTGAGAGAGTAGATTATCCTGGTTGTATAATGAGATGGTACCGTATGAAGAGACGAAGGTTGTGTGTGTTGGAGGGAGAGAGAGGACAGTGGCCTAGTAGCCGGCAGGGCTGCGGTCACTTCCTCCTCGTGATGCGTTGAAAGTGAAAACTCACTCCCCCGTATGTTATGAGTGGTGAGGGGGGGGGGGGGGCAGGCCTCAAGGCCGCTAAGCCTTTCTCTACCCCCCACCCCCGCCACACCAAAGGCCTCTCGATCCTTTTGCTTCAATCTCCCCCACCCACGCAAACACACTCGTCTAACTAACGACTGATAACAAGTAATTGCATCGTGTCTTCAAACTGTCATCTCATCAACACCAATACAAATGAGAAACCCTCTATATTTATATATATATATTCGTGTATACTGGCAGCAAGTCTTCATTTAAACAAGTGTTGTTAAAAAGCACAGCGGCTTCAGCATTAATAATCTTTTTAGAAAGATGTTCTATTTGCCTTATTATTTTTATTTGACTTATTATATATATATATATATATATATATATATATATGTATGTGTGTGTGTGTGTGTGTGTGTGTGTGTGTGTGTTTTATTACAAATTATGCCAATTTTAACTTTTGTTCTTTTCCGGGTTAATATTTCAAGTTTTCTGACTAAAGGGGGAATTAGTCAGAAAACTTGAAAAATTAACTCGGAATAGTCAGAAAACTTGCAAAAATTAACCCAGAAAAGAACAAAAGTTAAAATTGGCATAATTTTTAATAAAACATGTTTGATTGAAGGGCTGCTCCCAAAATACACAAATATATATATTCGTAAATTTTGGTAGCAGTCCTTCTTTGACACACACATTATTGAAAATGACACCAAAAACTGAAAGCCACGCCTAAATATTCAGGTCGAAAACCGTATTTTGAAGCTATTTAGTTCACATCAAGGGCATCCAGAAACCCTTGCAGGTAGCGACTCAGGCCGAGAGGCCACTCACCCCACAGGATTAACACCCACCATTTCTTAAGCTTTATGGAAAAAAACCCCTTCTACCTTCTCCATGTATATATAAACCAGATATTTCACCTTAGATCTTATTTACGTCCTGATGATGAATGTTGATCATTCGAAACATGTCGACCATAGGAGATGTACTTTATTGTGTAGACGAAATAACGAGAGTGTTATTTAGAAAAATTGAGAATATATATATATATATATATATATAAACTAGAATTTAAAAAAGAACACATAGAAAGGAAACCACTGAACTCACTACTATAATTCGATGTCCTCGTCTTCAGGAAAAGAAGTGAATCGCTCCAAAGGCTGATAACGACTGACTTGGAGTTCGAACTGAAGCACTCAAACAGTGTAGCCAACTTTCGGAGGAAAGGTAGACAGGGAAGATAAAGAGATAAAAGCCAAATAAAAATTAAAAAATGAAAACATTTAACTAAAATAAAATTAAAAGCTGATAACAACTAAAAAATAAGAGAAAAAAAAATCAACGATTGAGGTTAAGCCCAGGAGCCCATCTACCGCCCAGAAGACTAATAAGTGCTTCTTCTGAAGCTCTCAGAGAGTATATATATATATATATATCAAGCCTCTCCCACCACCCACCCACACACATTAACCCTAATAAAAAGATTTCACATAAACACGTGAAATAACAATCAATGATCAAACCACAATAAGAAATGGATCTTTCAACCGTAACAAGCGGTCTTCGTCAGAGTCAAAAGCCCAACTGAGTTTTTGACAAAAACAGTTGGGTTTTTGACTCTGACAAGACCGCTTGTTACGGTTGAAAGATCTTAGTCTTGTTTTCCCATTTCCCATTTTCTTATTGTGGTTTGATTATATATATATATATATATATATATATAATATATATATATATATATATTCAAATGAATTCAGATCCTATCTGACTATACACTTTCTTTCTTACATTTTCTTATTATATTACGTTATTTCTTGCATTTCTTATGATTTTGGCCGTCCTCACAAAGGCATTTGCCCTTTCACCCAGGTGGAAACGCTCATTTTTGTAAGAGCGCTTTGTACTCGTGATGATGGTCTGTTGAGGCCTCTCGCCAGACGCTAAACCTTCAACAAAGTGGTAGGTATTAGCTCTGTCACTGACCTATATTACCGTCATCCCACACTGTACATTCACTTCAATTCTGTAATCCAGTTCAGTCCATGACTGACCTCAGCACAAACATATATATATATATAATTAAAAGAAATGGCCCAGCGGACATTTTTAAATAAAATAAATTCAAAACGAAGGAAACACGCAGAAAGACACAGACATAACTCACATCGATATTTCGACGGTCATCAGGACCTCTTCACACCTCCTGATGACGACGATGGTCGAAATATCGATGTGAGTTATTACTGTGTCTTTCTGTGTGTTTCCTTCGTTTTGAATTTATTTTATATATATATAATGATTTCACATAAAAACGTGAAATGAACACTAGCTAAACACTTGATTATAATATAGTGTTTTCTAATCGGAATAACGCAGCAATATGTAAATAAAAAAACTCTCCCAGGGAATTGAGGTCCGGTGATATTTATAACATTCCGTGCAAAAATTGACATAAAATTTATATTGGTCAAACTGGTAACACCAATACAACACGTAAGTAGACAGGGAAAAAGTAGCGCCTTATTCTTGGATATAAACAATGAAAATCATCATATTGATTGGACAGGAGCTAAATTTATTACCTATGAAAAATCAATGTTGTTAAGAAATATTATTGAATCGTCTCTAATTAAATTTAATAGATCTAATATTATAAACATTTGTAACGGTCTCTTCAAACTTGATACTTTCGTCACGAGGGCAATAGCCTCTTCAAAGAGGGTTGACAGCTAGCGGATAGTTTTTTACTTTTTCTTACTGTACTCCTTTGTTTCCCCAAACATCCCTTTCTGGACATTAGTCCTTTCCTGCATTTTCACTCTTTTAAAATACCACTCTTTCCTCCCACTCTTCTCAACCCCTCGCCAGATGTTTTCTGCATCTTGTGTTTTAGTTGAGTTTTTGACTCTGACGAAGACCGCTTGTTACGTTTGAAAGATCTTAGTCTTGTTTTCCAATTTCAGATTGCGGTTTGATCACTGATATATATATGTATATAAAGTTCAATGTAGAAAAAGAAACATGAGAAATTATAATCACACACGTAAAGTACCTAATTTTTGGTTTGAACCGTCTTCAGGAAGATAAGAGAGGGAAACCAAGCGCACTGGTTCAGAGACGGTTGGAGACCCAACCGTTTCGTCTGTTTCGGATCGTATTTCCAACAAAAAAAAAAATATATATATATATATAATTAAAGTTACAGCTAGAGAACACAAGAAAGAGGACTAACACTCACGAATCTCGATCATTTCGGCGTCTTGCCGTCTTCAGGAGATATATATATATATATATATATATATATCCACTTAAAATTCGAAAAAAACGATCCAAACTGGACGCAAATCAGTTCACAAACGAAGAAAAGCAACACACAGAGAAAGAGACACACTTACAATTTGTAAGTGTGTCTCTTTCTCTGTGTGTTGCTTTTCTTCGTTTGTGAACTGATATATATATATATATATATATATATATATATATATACACTTAAAATAAATTGTGATACATGGACAGAAACATATATATATATATTTTTCTATGAGATGTGTGAGGAAAGAAATATAATTTGTTGAATTGGTGACCAATAGGAGAGTAGAGTTTGTAGGTCCATGCGTGCGGTCCCAGTTACCCGCTGCTTAGCGAAGCCTTCGTTATTCCGTCAATGGGTATAGAATGTTGTACAGTCCCTCTGTGAAATAAGATTATTGGCAGAAAACATAAGCCTCACTTTGCAGCGAACTCTAGTGTTCCCTTTCAATTTTTGATTTTTGTGTTGGTTGGGTATTGGTTTTGTCTATTTTCTGCTGAGGAAATTAAATATATATATATATATATTTGTAAAAGTTGGGAGCAGTCCTTCTTCAATACATGCTTTTAAAAACTGGATGTCTGTTTCCACTTGATTCAATTTCGTCTTATATTTTTCCAAATTACGAAATTTTTTCTTCAACTCAGAACTCAACTTAAAAATTAAATCACCATAATTTTTTATTTTATTATTGAACATGTTTCGGTGTACGTTCACCATCTTCAGCAAAAAACACAATTAAATTACAATTACACTTAACAAATGAATGAAGTTAACTTGTTCACTTATTGTTTTTGCAATGTAATTTTAGGTATTAGATTCATTTGTTAAGTGTAATTGTAATTTACGATTGATTTACAATTGTAATTGTGTTTTTGCTGAAGATGGTGAACGTACACCGAAACATGTTAAATAATAAAATAAAAAATTATGGTGATTTAATTTTTAAGTTGAGTTCTGAGTTGATGAAAAAATTTCGTAATTTGGAAAAATATAAGACGAAATTGAATCAAGTGGAAACAGACATCCAGTTTTTAAAAGCATATATATATATATATATATATATATATATATATATATATATAACAGATTCAATAATATATCGACCGTTTGATAGAATAGGTGTGTTCTCTAATCGGGGTTCGGTCAATTTTCCAGGATAAAAAATTAAACTCTCGTTGCCAACGTTTCGGTTTTATTTAAAACCTTTGTTTCTAGTCCTATTAAAATCCTTTGTTTGTAGGCCTATGAAAAAGGTTTTAAATAAAACCGAAACGTTGGCAATGAGAGTTTGATTTTTTATTCTGGAAAATTGACCGAACCCCGATTAGAGAACAAACCTATATATATATATATATATATATATATATATATATATATATATATATATATATATATAGTGACTGGGACTAAGCGGGTCTAATTGAATTGTCTGTGAAAGGTTGAAAAGTGTATCAGTAGAAGTAGAGCCGACTGAGTGCAAGAGAAGCACACATTAGAAATCAAGACTACTGGCTTCAGTTTGAGAATGGAATATAGCAAGGAGGAAAGTTTTCCTTTTGTTTTAGTTGTGATTAAGATAGAGTTGAGTGGGGCAGGTGTTAGGTATATCACTCTCACTCTCTCACTCTCTCTCTCTCACTCTCTTTTCCTCTAATCTGGACCTCATTCCCACAATGAAGAGGCACTTCTTCAGGTCTTCCCACCGTCTTTACTCTCTCAGTCATACCATATACCCCTCAACTGTATGGCTTTCTAAAACCAAACGCTCAATCATGGCTTATTATATATATATATATATATATATATATATCATGATAAACGAAAAACGGTCCGGCAGGACAGATTACAATTGAAATAAGCAGTGACACATAAACTTAAACACAACAAAGACTCACTTTAGCCAAATTTACACAAACATTTTTACACAATACAAGAAAACAAACCATAGGGACTAACAAATGAAGATTAGGCAACCCAGTAAAAAATAAAAAAAAAATGAAAAAACAGTGTGTACTCAAACAAGCAAAACAGAACATAACCGTAAAGAAACCTCCCAGAAAACAAATAGTAACCATCATGAAACAGTATTAAATAAGAATGCTGCAACATAAACAGATTTCCAAGGTAATCAAATAGTGATCTCTATACGTATGCAATAATTCTAAAGCAATAGAATAATTATAACAATATCCTTATGTTAATGTATAACAAAATAATCCATAGTCGTAATAACTGATTTATCAATAAATTCCTCTTTGTTACTGTACATATTAAAATGTAATAAATTACCAAATTGTAGTAATAGTAGTGCTAATTGTAAAACAATCATGTTGTAGCCCTGAAGATGACATAAATATATGTCGAAACGTCAGCAAAAGGACTAGTTTATAATCAATGGACCTCAACCCTCAAAAAAATTACATTTATATATAATATATATATATATATATATATATATATATTAATGAATGTGTGTCTGTTTGTATTTAAATAAATTAAGGTTTGCTAAAGGTAAGACGACATTATCTATTGGTTGTCGAAGATCGCTGAGTCAGCTAGTATAGAACAACTCAGAAATGTACTGTTACAAGAGTTTTTTATGATGAAAAGTTAGCTGTTTAGTTCTTGAATCAACTTTCACTGTGCAGAGTTACTCCTGCTAACAGATCATTGCTGTGATTAGCTAACTTAGAGATGTTTCAGGGAAAGTAAACACAATCAGGTGACTTAAGTGTTAAAACATCATCGAGAGAAGATGACTCTTTGTTATTTCCGTCTTGTCAGTAATGAGTATTGTGTCTCATTAGAAGTGTATTAAAAAAAAAAAAAAAAAGAAAAAACCTTTAACATCGCAAGAGTATTGGATATTGCTTTTACGCCTTTAGTAGAACCTATAAAGCGGGAGTTCATTTCATTTCTTATCTTCTCGACATTTTAAAATCTTGAATCTAAATTAAATATTATTTAATGTGCTATTCAAGGATAGAACAAGACCTGGGTCTTAACATTAAATAACCATGCTATCCTAAAATCAAAGAATTAGTGATACAGTAGAACCTCGTAGGATGAGTGTCTCATTGGACATGTAATTCGGTTTACGAGCAGCCATTCATAAGAATTATCATCTTCTATGTCGAAACAAAAAAAAATTCGTCGTACGACCGACCAGCTTGCACAAGTCTAGATGGTCTTCGTTTTAAATTTAATAATAATAATATTAATAATAATAAAACAAACTAGAGGTACTTCAAAAATTACGTCTCCACACAAAAAAAAAGTTTAATATCAAAACTAACAACGAGTTTCAAACTTAGTGTTCTTGTTTAGGTTTATATCTAAAATATATATATATATATATATACCATATATATACAATACCATACCATACAATACCATATATATACAATAGTTGCCATCCATCCCATGTTAAAAAGTCTATACCTCGATCCTTGTCCCTCCGTATTCACAATATCTGCAATAATCTTCAAGACCGCAGACATCACCTTAACCTCTTAAAGGACAAATTTTCTGAACGAGGCTATCCTCGCTCCTTCATTGATAGTCGTGTTTTACCGGCTGACATCTCCCACCAACCCAGACCCAAGAGGGATAGAAGTAACACTTCCTTCTTCCTGACAACCTACTTCCCTGGCGCTTATAAGCTTCGTGCTGTTATTAAGGAGTCTTTTCCGATTCTGTCTACTTCTACTTCTACTTCTTCCATCTTTAATCACCCCCCTTCTATTTCCTACCGTAAACCTGCCAATCTAAAAAGCATTTTCTCTCATATTTCCCCTCAGCCTTCCAATCCTGTTCCTGGAATGAAACAATGTGGACGCCGTGGCTGTCAAACTTGCCTGATTGTAAATCCTAATCCTTCCTTCGATTCCCCTCTCCACCATAGTTCCTACCCGGTTCAGGTCAATTCCTCCTGTACCTCGAGCAACTGTGTTTACCGACTGGATTGCACTCAGTGTGACTCCTTTTACGTTGGCTTAACTTCTAATAAGTTGAGCCTTCGTATGAATGGTCATAGGGCTTCAGTCGGTCAACGCAGTAACTATCCTGTAGCCATCCATGCGAACTCGCATGGACTCAGTTTCAATGACTGTTTCAGGGTTCAGATCCTGAAACAGATCCCCGAATCCAACAATAAAGTTACCCTAAGAGCTTCAGAGGAGGCATACATATGCTTACTTGATGCTCGCTCTTCCCCGGACTCAACCTCAACCGATAATTTATTTATGATTTATTTATTTATTTATTATTTTTTATTTATTTATTTATTATTTTTTATTTTACTTTTTATTTATTATTTTTATTAATTTTAATTTGATTTATCTACTTTTTTATAATTTTTTATAGTTATAATTTTTACTCGTTCCTTTTACGTCTTAATTTGGCTCTTCATTTCCTTCCCTCCCTTCCCCCGCTTGGTGGTAAGTGGTGGGGTACTGGCTGCGGTTTCCGAGTTCAGTACCGCCCTGTCTTCCTGCGGGACTCTTCGCTCTTCGCACCTCCTGATGACGACGATTGTCGAAATATCGTTGTGAGTTATGTCTGTGTCTTTCTGTGTGTTTCCTTCGTTTTTTATTTTATTATATATATATAATATATATATATTGTTGACTGTCGTCCCTCCGTCAATTCACTTCTTCTCCTGAGGACGACCGCCATTACGGTCGAAATATTGAAAAGTGAGTCTTTGTTGTGTTTCTGTTTATGTGTCACTGCTTATTTTAATTGTTATAAATTATATATATATATATATATATATATATATATATATATATATATATATATAATTAAAATAAGCAGCAGCTTCTGCATTGACCAGTTTCTTGTTGACACTCTCTAGTTTTCGTATCACTTTGCGGTGAGACTCTGGTAGCTTCCAAAGAAGGTTAGCAAAAGACATTAACACACACAATAAACTTTAGGTCAAACACGAAAACACTTAAATAAACCACTTTCTTTCTTTAAAATGCCGTTTTAATCATGAAAATAACAAACTAAATAAACAATACATACGAGCTTTCGGCTGTCATTCGCCATCATCAGGTTAAGATAAATAAAGGCTGAAATAAATTTTGGTTGATACACTGAAGTTACAATAAAATATTTTAACGGTGTCTACGCAAATACTGTGTGTATTTGTAAATACACCTGTGCTTAGGAAGTAAAGCAAGGTATGCATGGTGACAGGGTCGGCCAAAACTACCTGTGGTCCAGTCACCTCCTCGTCTCCCTTACCAGTTTGAAACTATCGTCAAAATTCTTAAAACAAGAATTATTTGAAACTGAATACAATATATGAGTATTGAACTTCACGATTGAGGGTTTTTAACAAAGGAAAATTCACCTAATTAATCCTCAACCATAATAAAACATAATATTTCATACCCATTTCTTTCCTAAAAAAACTCAAAGTGCAATTCAATATTTGTATAATTGTATTCAATTTTAAATAATTCTCTCTGATATTCCTAATGCTCTCACAGTATGTATTTTTTTTTTAGATATAAACCTGAAGAAGACCACTAAGTTTGAAACGCGTTGTTAATTTGAATATTAAACCCCTTTTTTATGTGGAGACGTAATTTCAGGAAAACCCCGTTATGATTAAATACCAAACCGTTATGATTAAATACCAAACTATAATAGATTGCACAAATCATGAATTAATAACTTGATTATTCCTTTTATGCATTTTTATTTATTATTCATATTATATATACAGTATTGTTTATTTTTTTGTAAAAACACTTTTCCTCTTTAAAAAAAAAAAACGTAAACAGTCAGTTTGGGGTTGGAACAGATTATTTATTTGCATATTAATTTCAATGCGAAAAGTTGCTTCATAATAAGAATAAATCGCAATACGAGATGGGACTAGGAATTAAACTCGTAATACGAGTAAATCGCAATACGAGCTAAGTTTAGGAATCAAACTCGTAATACGAGTAAATCGCAATATGAGTTGGGTCTAGGAATTAAACTCGTAATACGAGTAAATCGCAATACGAGCTAAGTCTAGGAATTAAACTCGTAATACGAGTAAATCGCAATACGATCTGGGTTTAGGAAAGACTTAAACACGTAATCTAGTAAATTGCAATACGAGATGGGTCTAGAAACAAATTAAACTCGTAATATGAGTAAATCGCAATACGAGCTGGGTCTAGGAACGACTTAAACTCGTATTCTAGTAAATTGCAATACGAGCTGGGTCAAGAAACAAATTAAACCCGTAGGACGAGTAAATCGCAATACGAGCTGGGTCTAGGAATGACTTAAACTCGTAATCTAGTAAATTGGAATACGAGATGGGTCTAGAAAAAAATAAAATTCGTAATATGAGTAAATAGCAATACGAGCTGGGTCTAGGAACGACTAGGAACTACTGCAGTATGATTTACAAGGTTTGTTGAAATGTCGAAGGTCATTGTTGGAAAAGTGTAAATGATTAGAATAGTTCAGCGGAAAGACAAGGGTAGGGCAGGTAAAGTTGAAAACAAGGAGGGACTGGGTCTGTGTTAGAGGAAGCCGACCGGCCTGTTACTCAAGATAGGCTTGCACAAGCCTTGCACAAGCCGCAGCTTTCTCGCCCCAAAGGACTTGACTTCTAGACTGCACCCAGTCCCTTTCAGCATGCTTCATTCAACTTTACTTCCCATTACATCTTCATCTCACCCCAAAGGACTTGACTTCTAGACTGCACTCAGTCCCTTTCAGTATGCTTCATTCAACTTTATTTCCCATTGCATCTTCATCTCACCCCAAAGGACTTGACTTCTAGACTGCACTCAGTCCCTTTCAGTATGCTTCATTCAACTTTATTTCCCATTGCATCTTCATCTCACCCCAAAGGACTTGACTTCTAGACTGCACTCAGTCCCTTTCAGTATGCTTCATTCAACTTTATTTCCCATAGCATCTTCATCTCACCCCAAAGGACTTGACTTCTAGACTGCACTCAGTCCCTTTCAGTATGCTTTATTCAACTTTATTTCCCATAGCATCTTCATCTCACCCCAAAGGACTTGACTTCTAGACTGCACTCAGTCCCTTTCAGTATGCTTCATTCAACTTTATTTCCCATTGCATCTTCATCTCACCCCAAAGGACTTGACTTCTAGACTGCACTCAGTCCCTTTCAGTATGCTTTATTCAACTTTATTTTCCATTACATCCTCATCTCACCCCAAAGAACTTGACTTCTAGACTGCACTCAGTCCCTTTCAGCATGCTTCATTCAACTTTATTTCCCATTGCATCTTCATCTCGCCCCAAAGGACTTGACTTCTAGACTGCACCCAGTCCCTTTCAGCATGCTTCATTCAAATTTTAATACCTGATTTTGATCGGCTCTAAATGGCACAGATTACCTGTGTTATCTCTATTGTGTAAACCTTGCACTGGGCTCTTCTGGTAACCAACGTTACTAACACTCATAAAGTAAATTTGCACAATAGATTTACATTGTGTACAATAGATGATAGCTATTAACACAATGTAGCCGTTGAAAGTGAACGTCTTTCGGCTGCCTCTTTTTAATCAACAGTAAATTTCTCATTTTTCCAAGCTGAATGATATTACAAAACCATTGAAAATAAGAATGCAAAAAAACCTGCGGGATAACTTATCTTAATTAGCCTGGATGTAAATGCGTTTTTTTCAAAATTAGATTTGAGTAACTTCAATGCTTTTGGTTATGTAAGTGTTTAATCCAGCTCTAAGTGATGTGGTTTCAAATACAGATGGGTAGACAAATAAGTGGACAGATTGTGAGAGATTCCTCCCTTTCACCCAAGGTTATCCTCTTTTGATTTATTACTGTGTTTCTTGTCCTTTCGCCCACACTATGAAACACACAAGGTTATCCAGGTGAGCTTAAGAACTGCTGTTTCTATAAGTAGGGAATAGATCAATTCTATATGGGACTCTTCCAAACAAGTTTACTTAGATATTTCAAGGCTATGAACACTGTTTATAAAAAAAAAATCAAACTTTATAAAAGTTAAATCGATTGGTTACTTTGAAGTGAAAGATATATTTGTATATATCTGCTGCAAGGCTGTCAAAGTATCAGAAGCCCCTCCGTTATATTGAGTAGGCATTCTAAGATAACACATGCTTGATTGTGTCACAGTAAATAACAGTGACCGACTAAAAACAGTGATTAGCTGCTGTGATGCTATTGCATCCTCATCGCGCCACAAACGACTTGACTTCTAGACTGCACCCAGTCCCTTTCAGTTACAACAAAACTGTTGTCCTTCTAGGAAGAAATAAACTTCTCTACTTAATGGTAAAAAGGTAGGAGTACTTTGCAAATGAACACTAGGTTAGGTTGCAGTGACAATCGCACAAGAGAGAATATTATACACGTAGATCGAATATTGAACCTTTATGATACCACAAAATAAAAATTCGACATTGGAAGTAATAAATTTTGCCTAATTCAAGTGTATTTAAGAGTACGGATCTTTTAGGGGGTAGCTGACATTGTACAGGATCTGAACCCGATAGCTTAACGTCCTCTTTGAGAGACAATGTGTTCGAACATTTCTTTTCATCACATACATGAACACATGAACCTCTGATCTATCAGTACAGAGACAACATGTTGCCCACCGGGCTAACCTCGTCCCGAATATATACATTGGTTAAGTTGAAGTGGTAGTATATGAAAAAACAGATATAGGCCAAAACATTCATCCTGTGAATCAATATGCTATATTGGGAGTCTTACATTTTGTCTAACTTAATTGTATTTAGAAAGGGGATTCATTAACGATCATCTAACATCATACAGGCTGACCAGATACAGGGTTGAATTTCTGAAGTTTGTCTACGATATAAGAAGAGCCAAGAAGACAGCAGGAGTGCACATTACCTGACCTCCATACAGGAGAATGGACTTTATTTCTGTTTTTTTTTTTTTTACTTTTTAAGAGTTACTTTACTTTTGGTTTGAATTGTTATTACGATATTTTTTGTATGCTTTCTGAAGGACATAAGTTTTAAGTTATATGATGTAGGGTCGTGGAAGCTCGCCTCCGCGTGGTCCACCTCGGGCGTATCTCGGAGGTTTTGTTTGTCTCTATCTTCGGGCTAGAGCTTGTTGCTCCCGAGATGCAGCGAAAGAGCTTACACGTAAAGAAATCCATCAGTCTGTTTTGTTGTTATTATCTGCGATATGACTGTATAAGCTGGGAGCGCGAAATAAAACCAAAACATGTTTAACATCCTCTCCAAAGGACAACATGATCAGATTTTTTCACTTCCCCGCATGAATAAATCGTGAGTCACACTGGGTATTGAACCCTGTATCTACCAGTCCAAAGGCGAGCACGCAAGCCACTAGGCTACCCAACACTATTACACACCACTAGTCATTTGATACCGGCTCGCGGTCAGTGTGGTCACAAACCTAATTTACACCAGACAAACTGACCCAGCCTTTAAAACACCACGGAAATACCAAATACATTTCTCTCCGGATTTACCTTGTAGCAACCAACCACAAAATCAATTAATCCATTTATATAAACAAGGAAAAAGTTTCTTTTTATAAATTTACTTCTAATCAAGAAAAAACATATTTATTTCATATCCGCAATAATTACAATCTATTTCATTTTCGTAATCTCTTATTTTATTGTCAATAGATAGAATTATAGTTATTGGGTTTGCTCCGCCGAGGTTAGTAATATTAGAATTAGTAGTAATACTGTCCGTCATACCTCGTAAATTCTCAGAAAAGCTCGACCGGTTTCGGGTCCGCCCGGATCCCATCTTCAAGAGCAACTAACTCTCTTGCAGTTTTCTGAGAGTTTACGAGGTATGACGGACAGTATTACTACTAATTCTAAGATACAATTATGTATAATATTGTTTATTTTATTCCACATGATATATCTACGGTCATGTCCAAAAAAACACACCTGACCTCTGAAGATACCATTACAATAGAACTCGTAGAACGAATGCCTCATTTGCTTTAAAAGTACGAGCAATTCACGTTAAAAACAAGCATTCTTAAGAACTTTTTCGTATACGACGAGTAAAAATTCGTTGTACGAGTGACCGTCTTCCTCACATCTAGATGGTCTCCATTTTAAGTCTATTAGATAAATAATGCTTATTATTTCTTCTATGTATTTTTATTACTTTACTATAAGTAAAGTATAGTGATCGTAAAAAAATTCGATTTCGATATTTTGATGGAATTACATGTTTTGAGGTCCCAAAAGTCGTTTTATCTAGTTTTACTTTACTATAAGTAAAGTATAGTGATCGTAAAAAAATTCGATCTCGATATTTTGTTGGAATTATATGTTTTGAGGTCCCAAAAGTTATTTTATGAAGTTTTTTCGATGATGTCTGTGTGTGGGTAACATACGTGAATCTTTGATGGATCAAGTTGATATTTTACACAAAAATTGTGCCCCATAGTGTAGATGAACCCTATTGTATGGGAGGAATTATTCATGACGGGAAAGCCACGTTTTTTTTGCCAAAAACCTGTTTCAGAAAACATTTTCTCTCCTAAACAGCTAATTCCAGTGTTTGGAAATATTATCTCTAATTGGGAACAAATTAAACTGATATACGAGTAAATCGGAATATGAGCTGGATCTAGGAACAAATTAAACTGATATACGAGTAAATCGGAATACGAGCTGGATCTAGGAACTAATTAAACTGATATACGAGTAAATCGGAATATGAGCTGGATCTAGGAACTAATTAAACTGATATACGAGTAAATCGGAATATGAGCTGGATCTAGGAACAAATTAATCTGATATACGAGTAAATCGGAATACGAGCTGGATCTAGGAACAAATTAAACTGATATACGAGTAAATCGGAATATGAGCTGGATCTAGGAACAAATTAATCTGATATACGAGTAAATCGGAATACGAGCTGGATCTAGGAACAAATGAAACTGATATACGAGTAAATCGGAATATGAGCTGGATCTAGGAACAAATTAAACTGATATACGAGTAAATTGCAATACGAACTCGGTCTGGGAACGAATTAAACTGAAATACGAGTAAATTGGAATATGAGCTGGATTTAGGAACGAATTAAACTCGTACTGGAAGTTTCTACTGTATTACAAGAAGTCTTGAAAATGTCAAGTTATTTGAAATAATTATGATTGGTCATCGAGGTGAGAACAGATTTTTCAACTCGACTTACTATAATGTTTGAATTGAGGAAATGTAACTAAAGTTTAACAAAACTTTTAAGACTAGACGTAACTTTTCAATTATATAATAATTAATTATTAATTTATGTCATATTTAATTACTGGAAATAAAACTCTTTAATTAAAAATTTTAATACATAAGTCATAACTGGGCTTGCGCAGTTATAACGAACTCTCCGACTGACAGTCTTATACAGGCCTTATGCACTCAATCAGTTTAAGTCCATTTGGTCTAAAACTGCATGAGTTGTGCCTCTGTGTCAAGTACGTTCCAACTTGACAAATCTTTCATGGCCTTTGAAACTATAACCAAGCGAATAACTGGCCCTCCAAAGGATTTTGAGTTTGCCACCACCAGAGGGTGCAGGAAAGCAGAGTATTCGCAATATTTTTTATCAAAAAGATTAACATTTCTTTAACCAAAATCATTTGTTCATTTCAACTTTTTTCTAAGACCTTACAACTATCCTGCATCTGACGCTGAAAGCTGATTATTTTTAGGGACTGATTTTAAATAAATTCCGCTGAGGCAGATATGATGTAGACCAGGGGTTCATTAACGGACTATCTGGGGTTCCGTGAAAAACATTTAGTAAAAATATTTTTCTAATTTTTTTTTGTTTTTATGGATTTATTCTATATTTCTTGTGAATCATGAAACCGAATAATGTTTATGTCTACATATACCCATAAAAAATATAACTGACGACTGACTCCGTTGGGTTTTTGACTCTGACGAAGACCGCTTGTTACGGTTGAAAGATCTTAGTCTTGTTTTCCCATTCTTATTGTGGTTTGATCATTGATTGTTATTTCACGTGTTTAGGTGAAATCTTTTTATATACCCATTAGTAGAAGTGGTTAAAATTTTATTCATATTTATGATGAATCACTAGTCAATTTTTGGAACTATCTGATTCCCGAATTTCCTGCTTAATGCAAATGTAGTACTTCACACATTGCTGCCATTTTCCACTACCTACTTATGTGAAACTAGATTTTCCCTTTTAACTGCCATAGAAACGAAATACCAAAGTAGACTTAATGTTGCTGCTGACTTAACAACCAAACTCTCAACTATAAAGGCAAAAATGATTACAAAACAAACTCTGTGTTAAAATTGCTAGTAATTCTGTTTTATGTGTTATGTACTTGTGGAAAATATGAAAATTAAAATCTTTTAGTTTTGAATTTTTATTCGAAAAATACACATTGCAGTAATATTACTTTTTTAAATTGTTTTTAAACATAAATACAATTTAAAAAGGCATATGATAATATTTGCATTATAATTGTATTAAATCATTAGAATCTGGGGTTCCCGGGAAAGTTACTGGAACCAAAAAGGGTTCCGCGTTGAAAAAAGTTTGAATAACTCTGATGCAGACAGAGGCTTGACACCAAGGTAAGGTAAGTGGTAAGCTTTTAACAAGTCATGGTCCTATAAATAACTCCGTCATTTGATCTGAAGTCGTAAACTAGTGGGTATTATATTTCTCTTTAGGTCTTAATAATATGATTGGACGGTAAACTTCCTTTATAATTTAAAAAGATGTTTGATAGACTTGCACGTATTCTATAGTCATCATCAGACTGATTAGTCATTCTGGCTTTGTGAATCACAGGTGCTTTAGTGATGACACTTTGAAGTGTTTTTTAATGGTTGAGAGTCTAGGGTAACCCAGTGGCTTGCGTGCTCGATACCTAAACTAACATACCGAAATCAACTTACCTAACTTAACCTAACTAATAAAACCTAAAGCACCCAACCTAACCTAACTAATCTAACTTACGTACCCAAACTTGCCTAACCTACTTAACTTACCTAGCCTAACCTACCTAAGATACCCAAACTAACCTAACCTGTACACTAATCTAACTACCTAACGTAACCTAACCTGTCTACAATCATCTAACGTACCTAACCTAACCTACCTAATCTAACCTAACCAACCTTATCTAATCTACCTATCATACCCAACCTAACCTAACCTGTCTACAAAATCTAACGTGCCTAACCTAACCTATCCTGTCGACAATAATCTGACATACCTAACCTGTCTACAATAATCTAACGTACCTACCTAACCTAACCTGTCTAAATAATCTAACGTACCTAACCTAACCTGTTTTGATCTTCGCGTTCCTCGGCATTTTGTGCCATAACCGCTTAGTCAAGCCAGGCCGCCCTGTTGACAAGTTACCCTTTAGCCACGTCCATACCTAACCTAACCTACCTAATCTAACCTAGCTGACCTAACCTGACAAACATAACCTAACATACCCAACCTAACCTAACCTGTCTACAATAATCTAACATACCTGACCTGTCTACAATAATCTAACGTACCTAACCTAACCTGTCTACAATAATCTAACGTACATAACCTAACCTAACCCGTCTACAATAATCTAACGTACCTAACCTAACCTGTCTACAATAATCTAACATACCTAACCTAACCTGTCTACTATAATCTAACGTACCTAACCTAACCTGTCTACAATAATCTAACATACCTAACCTAACCTGTCTACTATAATCTAACGTACCTAACCTAACCTATCATAGTAACATAGCTAACCTAACCTGACAAACATAACCTAACATACCCAACCTATCCTAACCTACCTAACATACCCAACCTAACCTAACCTGTCTACAATAATTTAACATACCTAACCTGTCTACAATAATCTAACGTGCCTAACCTAACATAACCTGTCTACAATAATTTAACATACCTAACCTGTCTACAATAATCTAACGTACCTAACCTAACCTAACCTGTCCACAATAATCTAACGTGCCTAACCCAACCTAACCTGTCTACAATAATTTAACATACCTAACCTGTCTACAATAATCTAACGTACCTAACCTAACCTAACCTGTCCACAATAATCTAACGTGCCTAACCCAACCTAACCTGTCTACAATAATTTAACATACCTAACCTGTCTACAATAATCTAACGTACCTAACCTAACCTAGCCTGTCTACAAAATCTAACATACCTAACCTAACCTAGCTAACCTAACCTGTTTAACATAACTCAACGTAACCAACCTAATTTAACCTACCTAACCTATCATACCTTACCTAACTTAATCCACCTAAGCTAACCTTGAAGAATGGACTAAGGTAGGATAAGTTGAAAGAGTAGGTTGTATTGGGATTAAATGTAGGTGACTGAAGGCCGCGTACAACTGATCCAAGGTAACAGCAAGTAAAGCAGGGCAATAAACAGAGCGCATGTTCTTTGTCTGCATGCTAAACCACCACCCTCTCTATCCCTCCTACCTGAAATAAACACCCAATCTACCTGAAACATTTCCATTATACCTTCAAACCTGATTTCAAATTCATTTGTAGGTACCTTCATTTTTAAATAACACTTGATTAAAGTTACCAACAACAACAACAACAAAACGGTGAACAACAATGCAACATTGTAAACAGAAAGGAAACTATCAAGGGCAACAGCTTTCCGACTTCAACTATTCTCATTTGTCGATTAAAAAAAAAAAAAAAGCACATAACGCAGGCATGCTTTCATATATATTTCTACAAACAGTAAAAACAGTATTCATTAAAGCATTTATTTCTCATATCAGAAAAAACAAACTAATAATTAACTAAATCATTTTTTTTTTTAAAAAATATTCCTTTTTACTTTACTATAAGTGAACTATAGTGATCGTAAAAAAATTTGATCTCGAGGTTTTTGATGAACATGTTTTAAGGTCACCAAAATCGTTTTATGAAGTTTTTTTTGTTGATTTCAATGTTTGTTTGGGTAAATATATATATATATTTGTAGTAGCTCTCTGACGAGATAGTTTAGAAGGTCTCAGAGCTTATTTTTCTGATATATATATATATATATATATACTGATGTAGCTTCTCGACCACTGATTTATCCAGATTCAGAGCAAGGGTTCTCGAGGATTTTGGTCAATAAAATGAAGGTTGTGCAATATTGGTGCAGATTGTGAAGTTTTATATATTGGACAAACGAATCAATATTTGAAAAATAGGATCACACAGCACCAAAATGATATAAAACATAAAAAAACAGTTTGTGCTCTAGCCAATCACGCATGTACTAAGGGACATTCGTTTGCGTTTCAC
The DNA here is from genome assembly GCA_026182355.1 of Hermatobates lingyangjiaoensis. Taxonomy (NCBI): domain Eukaryota; kingdom Metazoa; phylum Arthropoda; class Insecta; order Hemiptera; family Hermatobatidae; genus Hermatobates; species Hermatobates lingyangjiaoensis. The sequence goes on along the minus strand of JAPFBL010000906.1, from coordinate 56,116 downwards.
GAGACCAAAATTCTTGAATATGAAAAACACACAAAAAAGAGAAATTTGAAAGAAATGATAAATATCATGAATACACCAACTGCCTGTAATAAGAGATCTGATATATCCAGTCTTAGTTTAATTTATTCTAATCTCCTTTAATTAGTTTTTTGTTTTTTTTTTTTGTTCGATACAACAATTGTTAGGTTGATATTGGAGGAATGGATTGTTTTTCCTATGTTGATGGTTATATTACCTTCCATTACATTTGTTTATTCCCGTAGGATGCTGATGTAAATAGGGTTTTCCTCACAAAAAAAGGTAATAATGCTGTTAGTTTTTTGGTTTTATTCCCCTGAATGTATTTTAAATGTTTGATCTTTTGTTTGTTATTGTTTTTTGTAATTTTCTGACGTACTGTCTTTGTTACTGTCTGTTTTGTTTTGCTTGAATGCCCTGTATGGAGGTATTCGTGTTTTTTTTTTGTTGTTCTCCTACTTATGAATTTTTGTTTGTCCTTTTTGTTTTTATGTTAATTGGTATACCGTAGAAGAATTGGTTTTGCTTTACTTATGTCGTTTCAATAAATTGTTTTTTAGCCTTGATAATGCCAAACAACCTTTGGCGAAACGTCGGCAGATATTAACTAGCTGAATTTTTTATTGACCAAAATCCTCGAGAACCCTTGCTCTGAATCTGTATATATATATATATAAAGCAGTTAGCTTCAGCTACTCAAAGGGACTACTTCTACCCGATGACGACGAATGTCGAAATATCATTGTGAGTCTTTTGTGTGTGTCTTTATTTGTGTTTTCTCTTTCCTGTGTGAACTATATATATAATATATATATATATATATATATATATATATATATATATATATTACATATATATGTATATATATATATACACTTTTTCGATGAATATACGATCTGAAATGGACATATACAGTTCAATGTACATAAAGAAACATAGAGAAAAATAAAAACACACACGTACAGTCTCTAATTTTAAATTAGAGAAATTAAAGGTTTAATTTCTTTTTGTTTCTTTATGAACATTGAACTATATATATATATATATATATATATATATATATATATATATATATATCACTGTTTAAACCACAATATGAAATGGGAAACAAAGACTAAGATCTTTAAACCGTAATATATATACATACATAACCAATTAGATGAAACGATTTTCGAAGTGAATAAACTAGAATTTCCAGTATATATACAAGATTTCACATAAACACATGAAATAACCAATGAAAGTCGTTGAACAGTTGGGTTTTTGACTCTGACGAAGACCGCTTGTTACGGTTGAAAGATCTTAGTCTTTTTTTTTCCATTTGATATTGTGGTTTGATCGTGTATATGTATATATAACTTTGTAGAATTTAAGTTATGTTGGGTTAGGTTATAGTAATACGAGAGAACACTCATATGACAAAGATTGTACTAAATGTTTGTTTAACTCAAATGTATTTAGTGTAGGGGACCTTTAACGAGTACATGGCATCGACGGTTTAATGTATTCAGAAAGAGAGGAAAAATTCAGATTTATTTACTTAGCTCGTGAATAAAAAAAGAGGATAATAGCGGGCATTGAACCCCGGATCTACCAGCCCAAAGGCGAGATCGCAAGACACTGGGCTACCCTTGGCTCTATGCAGAATTTAGGATTCATGATATAAAATCAAGTCACTAATGGAGCTAGTTGTTTTCCTGTTTTGATTTCTTCCCATAAACCATTCAGCGTTTCGACCATGACATTGAACAAAGCAGAGCAGGTCGATGTTTTTTTACGTGGCGCCCTTTAGCCACGCCGTGATACTCAAACAATATTCGCAAATCAAATTTGCCATCTTGTATTCCACTGCGCGACCAAGGTGGACCTCGCGGAGGCGGACCACGACAGACATCACACAAAACAAAAACAAACAAAATAAACACAAAAACAAACAAAAATGTAAAAATAATACATAAAAACAGAGCCTTTGATCAGATGTCACTTCTTTCTACCATAAAACAAAATACTGCCTACCTTATTTAGACAGTACTTATTTAGGCTAGTACTTAACCATGGTGGGTACTTAGACAACTAAGTAAGAGTCATACAAGCTATATATTACACGGCTCTGGACACCAGGAGTCCAAAAGTTCCTATCCGAACTTAAGTAAATATAATTTCATGCATTATATTATTACGACTGAGGTTAGTATGATTTATATTATTAATATGGCAAACCATCATACCTTGTACGATGATGTTGGATTCGTTGGAGCGCTTTCGGACGTTGTCCATCTTCAATCGCAACTAACTAACTAACCTACTGAGCTGTTATACAGTTAGTTAGTTGCGATTGAAGATGGACAACTAACTAACTAACCTACTGAGCTGTTATACAGTTAGCTAGTTGCGATTGAAGATGAACAACGTCCGAAAACGCTCCAACGACTCCAACATCATCGTACGAGGTAAGACAGTTTGCCATATTAATAATATAAATATAATTTCATTGAATCCTCCAGAATTCAATTATAATGATGACGAATATAACATTCTACGACCTTATAGAAGAATCCTCCAGGATTCAATTATAATGATGACGAATATAACATTCTACGACCTTATAGAAGAATCCTCCAGGATTCAATTATAATGATGACGAATATAACATTCTACGACCTTATAGAAGAATCCTCCAGGATTCAATTATAATGATGACGAATATAACATTCTACGACCTTATAGAAGAATCCTCCAGGATTCAATTATAATGATGACGAATATAACATTCTACGACCTTATAGAAGAATCCTCCAGGATTCAATTATAATGATGACGAATATAACATTCTACGACCTTATAGAAGAATCCTCCAGGATTCAATTATAATGATGACGAATATAACATTCTACGACCTTATAGAAGAATCCTCCAGGATTCAATTATAATGATGATGAATATAACATTCTACGACCTTATAGAAGAATCCTCCAGGATTCAATTATAATGATGACGAATATAACATTCTACGACCTTATAGAAGAATCCTCCAGGATTCAATTATAATGATGACGAATATAACATTCTACGACCTTATAGAAGAATCCTCCAGGATTCAATTATAATGATGACGAATATAACATTCTACGACCTTATAGAAGAATCCTCCAGGATTCAATTATAATAATGACGAATATAACATTCTACGACCTTATAGAAGAATCCTCCAGGATTCAATTATAATGATGACGAATATAACATTCTACGACCTTATAGAAGAATCCTCCAGGATTCAATTATAATGATGACGAATATAACATTCTACGACCTTATAGAAGAATCCTCCAGGATTCAATTATAATGATGACGAATATAACATTCTACGACCTTATATTTATAAATGAACAGTTATATTATAATGATAGTAAGTGCACAATTCAGGTTTGCTATAGACCAAAGTGCACTCCAGTGCAGAGAAGAGAGAGAGATAGATCGTCTCGTTGGTCATTCAGAAATGCTGTTATGTTAATGTAAAGCAGAGAGCAGTGTCGCCTTTGCTTTGCTGGTCACCTCGACCCAGATAGGTCTATTGTGACCACAGTCACTGAAGCCCAGTCGATAATTCATGCCAGAGCTGACATCAATGCTAGGCGATTTATTTCTGTCGTCGTGTATTCTGTTAACCCTGCTTAGTGGTCTTTTAGTGTCTTTTGTAGAAAGATATCAATTGCCAAGGATCAGCTCACCTGTTTTCACCACCTTCCTTTTATTTTGTTTTTTTATTTGTTTCATGTAATGAGGGTTTGTTAGCTTAGGTAGGTAAAGTAGGTTAGAATAGGTAGGTAAGGTAGGTTAGAAATGTAGGTAAGGTAGGTTAGAATAGGTAAGTAAGGTAGGTTAGAAAAGTAGGTAAGGTTGGTTAGAATAGGTACGTAAGGTGTTTAGAATAGGTAGGTAAGGTAGGTTAGAATAGGTAAGTAAGGTAGGTTAGAATAGGTACGTAAGGTAGGTTAGAAATGTAGGTAAGGTAGGTTAGAATAGGTGGGTAAGGTAGGTTAGAATAGGTAGGTATGGTAGATTGCAATAGATAGGTAAGGTAGTTTAGAATAGGTAGGTAAGATAGTTTAGAATAGGTAGGTAAGGTAGGTTAGAATACGTAGGTAAAGTAGGTTACAATATGTAGGTAAGAAAGGTTAGAATAGGTAGGTAAGGTAGGTTATAATAGGTAGGTAAGTTAGGTTAGAATAGGTACGTAAGGTAGGTTAGAATAGGTAGGTAAGTTAGGTTAGAATAGGTAGGTAAGACAAAAGGGCGTTAAAGTACGATTTCTGTTTTCAGAAAATGTTTTTTGTCGCTAAACGGCTCATTAAAATTTAATCAAAATTTGTCCAAAAATGGAACGAAAAATTAGTAATTTATAAAAAAAAAAATCATGATTTTTCAATCTCGGCAAAGAGCAATAAAGCTATAAAAATTGTATGTTTATCCTAGACTAAGGTATCACTTGCTATACTTGTCGAATTATTGATATTTTTTACATTGTTTACATTGACAGAATTTTTTTGAGCGAATCCACAGAGATAAAATTGATGTTCGAATTGATAATGGAAAAATTTAAATAATTTATTGATTTATATGAGATATAAGAGGAATAATATTTTGACATTTAAAAAAAAAACACTTCCAATAAACATAAATAAATTTCCTTTTGTCTTCTATGGTATGATGGATTTGTCCCATAAAATGCTTTAATAAATCTATATATTGCACTCTTGAACAAAACTTAATATGAGTTATAATTACTTTGTCTTTGTGAATTGTGGTATCTTTCCATGATATTGAAATGTGACGAATGGACTTTTTCCTCAAAAAGAGGAGTTATGTTTGTGAACAAATATCCAGTTTTTTCACAATTCTAATGTAATAGTTTATGAAAGACCAATAAACATCTGCTATTTAAATGTTTACAGTATGCCTAAGTGAGATATTGTATATTATATACCCAAAAAGATGGATATTAAGTTTACTTATAGTAAAGTTGAGTGCAGGCCACTCCAGTTTTTTTTTTATTATTTATTTTTGGTGTTTCAATATGACACAAGTAATACTGTCAGTATATATCAAAAAGAAAAAAAAACTATATGAAAAAGCAGTTTCACGTCTTGACAAAGAAAAAATATAAAAGAAGACAAACATACTGAGAGGGGAATATATTTCCGGGCATCACTGGTTACAGTGTATGTCTGTCATAGAGTGACAGTTGTGTTGTGAGATTTAACTGTTAGGTCATCTCTCATAAGAGGGTTTAAACCACTCACCGCCGCCTTATCTTCCAAAAAAAAAAAACCACGGGCCATTTTCAATCAGGCAACGATAAAGCCATAGAAAGGAAAACACCTTTCTCCCTTCTTCATAAACGTAACCTCTCTCAATGTCTCACGCATAATACCAATGTTACGTCATTAATCATGACATCAAAAAATAAAAAAAAAGTCATCCAAACACATATATGTTGAAACAAAACATTAAACTCACTTTTTAATTCTTTATTAATTAACAAATTATTATTAACAAATAGTGGCGCATTACTATTTCATCACCGTTGCTTGCCAATCCGTTAATCTTCAAAATTCTTAAAAGTCTTCAAACTATTTATTTTCATAGAATTAAAATCAAGGATCTAATTATAGATGGTGGTTCATGCAGAGGGCTTGCGAATATGACGATGAGCTGAGAAATCATGAGATGGCTCGGGAATATGACTGTTGTTATTGGTACCAAATGTTTATCATATTACAGTACTCTTAGACATACATTACGTCACGATCTTTCAAAACAAAACTTAAAAACTCAATATGTTTTAAATTTTCAGATTTTTTGTTAGCTATTTATAATTTTTTTTCTATTTTCTATTTTAAACAGCTCAAATGCCGCCCCCCCCCCCCTCAATGCTACATCTCTGGAATAACCTTAAATAAACGTGAATTTTTACGCAACTCATTCTGATTTTTAGATATTTGATCTATAAGTATGTTTGTGTCAATAAGTGTGTTTGAATCCCCAGTTCATGGTCATATTTGCGATACACTGCATGAACTCCCAGCTGATGGTCATATTCGCGATACACTGCATGAACTCCTAGCTCATGGTCATATTCGCGATACACTGCATGAACTACCAGCTGGTGGTCATATTCGCGATACATTGCATGAACTCTCTGCTGATGGTCATATTCCTGAGCCCTCTCCATGAACTCCCAGCTCATCGTCATATTTGCGATACACTGCATAAACTCTCAGCTCATGGTCATATTCGCAAGCCCTCTGAATGAACTCCCAGCTAATGGTCATATTCGCGATACACTGCATGAACTCCCAGCTTATGGTCATATTCGCGATATACTGCATGAACTCCCAGATCATGGTCATATTCCCGAGCCCTCTACATGAACTCCCAGCTCATGGTTATATTCGCGATATACGACATGAACTCCCAGCTCTAGGTCATATTCGTGATACATTGAATGAACTCCCAGATGATGGTCATATTCCCGAGCCCTCTACATGAACTCCCAGCTCTAGGTCATATTCGTGATACATTGAATGAACTCCCAGATGATGGTCATATTCCCGAGCCCTCTGCATGAACTCCCAGCTCATGGTCATATACGCGATACACTGAATGAACTCCCAGCTCATGGTCATATACGCGATACACTGAATGAACTCCCAATTCATGGTCATATACGCGATACACTGCATGAACTCCCAGCTCATGATCATATTCTCGATACGGTGCAAGAACTCCCAGATGATGATCATATTCCCGAGCCCTCTACATGAACTCCTAGCTCATGGTCATATTCTCGATACGGAGCAAGAACTCCCAGATGATGGTCATATTCCCGAGCCCTCTGCATGAACTCCCAGCTCATGGTCATATACGCGATACACTGCATGAACACCCAGCTCATGGTCATATACGCGATACACTGCATGAACTCCCAGCTCATGGTCATATTCTCGATACGGTGCAAGAACTCCCAGATGATGATCATATTCCCGAGCCCTCTACATGAACTCCTAGCTCATGGTCATATTCTCGATACGGTGCAAGAACTCCCAGATGATGGTCATATTCCCGAGCCCTCTGCATGAACTCCCGACTCATGGTCATATTCGCGATATACTGCATGAACACCCAGCTCATGGTCATATACGCGATACACTGCATGAACTCCTAGCTCATGGTCATATTCTCGATACGGTGCAAGAACTCCCAGCTGATATTCATATTCCCGAGCCCTCTACATGAACTCCTAGCTCATGGTCATATTCTCGATACTGTGCAAGAACTCCCAGATGATGATCATATTCCCGAGCCCTCTGCATGAACTCCCGACTCATGGTCATATTCGCGATATACTGCATGAACACCCAGCTCATGGTCATATACGCGATACACTGCATGAACTCCTAGGTCATGGTCAAAATCGCGATACTGTTCATGAACTCCCAGGTGATGGTCATATTCCCGAGCCATCTGCATGAACTCCCAGTTTATGGTCATATTCGCGATTCGGTGCAAGAACTCCCACCTGATGGTCATATTCCCCGAGCCATCTGCATGAACTCCCAGCTCATGGTCAAATTCGCGACACTCGGCTCAAGGCAAAAACAGAGAGAGAGAGCTAAAGGTGAAAACCTCCTGGCACTGTGCACTAAAACATGCCTAGCATCCCTGATCATGGCCTTCACTCAGCATGTTAAATCATTCATGGCCTTCAATTATCAAAGTCATCGCTTCTTAATCCATGTCCACCAAAATCTCCTTTCTTTTACGTAAAAATTTTATATTTTTATAATTCCGAGCATGCAAGTCACTGGGCTACTCTGGCACCTACAAATAACTTTAAGTCGTTTAAATGCAGTAAACCTTTTGTATTTGTTTTACTATTTTCTTTCTGATTAGGCCAATAAGAATATGATTTTTATTCTTCCTTTGGTTTGGGCTTTTTTTCAGTTTACATGGAATTTGTGCTATATTCTAGTCCCCTATGAACTATTAACTTCTGTGTGTTCATTTTGGGACGTTTTTCAGATATTATAGTATATATATATATATATATATATTTTCAGGTATCTCACCACAAATGAATGAAGATAGTCGCTCTGAGGCCTTTCGTTTTCACGTCGTCAGAGAGCAAGTGAATATTCACTTCGTATTCACTTGCTCTCTGACGACGTGAAAACGAAAGGCCTCAGAGCGACTATCTTCATTCATTTGTGGTGAGTTACCTGAATATTTATATCACGTGTTATTGTGACAATTTTGTATATATATATAATATATATATATATATATGTATATATATATATCACAGTATTGAATTGTCGACAGTGAGACAGATATATAACTAAACAGGATTTCAGTTATATATATCCTTTTATATAACCTAATTAGTTATATATATATATTTAGCAGCAGTTATAATATATATATATATATATATATATATATATATATATATATATATACTAAAAATAAGAGACGGTCCACAAGGACAATAAAACTGTAATAATAAAGTAATTTAAAGTTATATATATATATTTATACATAGAAGTAGTTAGCATCAGCTACTCAAAGACTCTACTTCTGCCCGATGACGACGAATGTCAAAATATCGTTGTGAGTCTTTTTTGTGTGTGTTTTTATTCGTTTTTCTCTTTCCTGATATATATATATAAAGATTTCACATAAACACGTAAAAAAACAATCAATGATCAAACCACAATATGAAATGGGAAAATTGGCAATGAAATGGAAAATTTTTTTTGACAAGCGGTCTTCGTCAAAGTCTTCGTCTGTTGTGTTTTTAGTTACGGTTGAAAAGAAACTCTTGTATCCCATTTCACATTGAGGTTTGATAATATATATGTATATATAGTTATGAACTTTGAGTGTTATAATTAAGTATTTTAAACAATGTTTAATAGGTTTTTTTTTTTTTTTTTTTAGATATTGTATATATGTTTACCCCCTGAAGATGATCGAAGATGGTCGAAGACGACCGAAACGTTGGAAAAAATATAACCATTGAAAACCAAACGTATGGTGAATTAATCTACCCTAGTTCCTTGTAAATTTAAAAAAAAAACTATTAAGGGCTTTGGAAAAGTTATCCAAAAAAATTAATTAAAAAAACAATAGGCCGTAAAATGAGGGATACAAATCACCCTCCTCCTCTCTCTCTCTCTCTCTCTCTCTCTCTCTCTCTCTCTCTCTCTCTCTCTCTCTCTCTCTCTCTCTCTCTCTCTCTCTCTCTCTCTCTCTCTCTCCCCCCCCCAACTTTACACCATCCCTTATTTTAATAAGCCATAGAAGTCAAATAGAGGTCAACTTTCCATGTTACCCACGCCCCCACCAAATCATCCCTCTTACGACTGATTACTGCTATTATTAAAAAGGAAAAACCTCGACTACTTATATCAGTGAACCTGTTTTCACTAAAAAAACAAAAAAAAATATAATTTAAAATAAGAAATAACTCAGCATTCTTTGCTTACCTTCGTAAAATAGATGAAGATTCTCAATTTCCAGGTCTTCTTTATTTCCTTCTTCTAGTTTAAAGTCCAAATAATTCTTAAAAAACACTTAAACTTCACTTTTTTTGTGAAACTATTACACTTTTATATATATATGTTATATTTATAAGTTCTTTTTATTAATTTGATTTGAAAAAGTTTTTTTTTTATTTATTCTTTTAATTTTTATATTTAGTTTAAATATAAATTATTAGTTATGAGGACGGCAAAGTTAAAGTCTTCCGTATTTCTTCTGTGCTTCAAAGTAGGTTCTGAAAAAAAAAACAAAATAAAAATTTATTTTAATAATGAAAGGTGTATAATTTTTTGAAATTGTCTTAGTAAACTAGTCATGTATATTATAATATAATAAACAGTATGTTTTAGTTTGGTTTTTATTATTAGTAATGTTATGTACATATATATACCATGAGAAACGAAAAATAGTCTGGCAGGATAGATTACATTTAAAATAAACAAATTAAACTTAATTCTAATGTAGTGCAATTAGTTATTATGTGGTATTTACTCATTGTAGGGTAAAAATCTAATGTTATGGTCTCCACATATAAAAATTTAATGATATAAACAACGCGTTTCGAACACGTAGTGTTCTTCCTCAGGCATTAACTAGATAACTCTCTGGTGTCATGTATTTTTTAGTTATTGCCTGAGGAAGAACACTACGTGTTCGAAACGCGTTGTTTATATCATTAAATTTTTATATGTGGAGACCATTACATTAGATTTTTACCCTACAAATTAAACTTAAACGAAACTTAAATAAAAGTCACTTTTGTTTGTTTATTTGTAAGTACTTGTTTTTTGTCACTGTAAATTGTTTTTATTTTCTGTATTTTTTTTTAATTCATTGTAATTGTTGTTGTTTTTTTTATTTGTATTTTGTGTTGTATTAAAAAGTTTTGCCTTTCGTCTGGAAGTTGTGATTTTCTTTTTACATCTGCTCATGCCAAAGTAAGATGTCTCTTGGGCAATTAATATGGCTTTTAACACCAGCCCACTGCAAGGTTGTTCGTAAATTGGAGCAGACCAGCTTAAAAGTCGTTAAAGGAGAGGCTGCTGTGTACTTTAATGAAATATATATATATATATATTATATATATATATATATATATATAGAGAGAGAGAGAGAGAGAGAGAGAGAGAGAGAGAGAGAGCAGGAGTCGCTCTCTGCCGGTACAAGCGAACGCACGTACCTCTTCTTCTTCCCTTCTACTCTCTCCCTGACGACGAACTTCAGTTCGAAATATCGATCCAGTAAGTTTTCTCGCTTCTTCTATTTGTTGTCTTTTTTCATTTATATATATATATATATATATCATTAAATTGTTTGCCTATCTTTATCTTCTCATATTTCCTAGATACTTTTTCCAGTCTTCTTATTAAGGACTTCCATTGACAGGGAAGAACATAAACGAGTTCACCAAAAGATTTGCTCTTATAGTTCATCAATATTTATTTTACACTAATCACTACACTAAACTATGAAAAATAAAAACAAACCGGTTTCGGTTATTCAATAACCAGCAAATCTTTTGGTGAACTCGTTTATGTTCTTCCCTGTCAATGGAAATCCTTAATAAGAAGACTGGAAAAAGTATCTAGGAAATATGAGAAGATAAAGATAGGCAAACAATTTAATGAAATATGTTTAAAAGAAGGCCTGCTTCCCTAAGTACACAAATATATATATATATATACTTTAACACAGAGAAAAGAACACAGAAAGACACTACAGAACTCACTTCGATATTTCGACATCCGTCGTCATCGGACGGCTATATATATATAAGTCAATTGGGTTTTTGACTCTGACGAAGACCGCTTGTTACGGTTGAAAGATCTTAGTCTTGTTTTCCCATTTTCTTATTGTGGTTTGATCATATATATATATATATATATATATATATATATATATATATATATATATATATAACTATTTTTAGTAATAATGAGCTTAAAGCTGATAAACTCAGCGTGTTTACCAGTCAGAATCAAATACATTTGGAATATACTTTATATATATATATATATATATAAAGTATATATCGCTAACAACCCTATATAAGTGCCCTGAGTATTCTGCTCACGCTTCGAATTGCCGAATATATAACAAGGTAGTTAGTTGCCTTTTCACAATATTTGCGTAACACACAGACTCTATAGAAACAGAAATGGTGCAAGTTTGTTAAAAAGTTGCGAAGAAAAAACTTTAAAAGAAAGAAAGAGAGAGAGAGAGAGAGAGAGATCAAAGATCAATGTAACAAGAGAGAAATACGTTGCTGTCTGTAAGAAGGAGCTTGCGGTTTAGAAATGCTTTTAATAAGACCTGCCCTCCAGCGAAAAACAAATTACGATTGGAAAAAACAGATGGTATTATGAACTATCAAGGTCACTTAACTAACAACCGGTAATATATCGAGCATTCGAGATAGCCAAAGAGAAATAAATACATTACTTGTGCAATCTGGTTTTAGTGTAGTATTTACCCATATAGGGGAATTTAAAAAAAAAAAAAAATATTCCCCTCCAGTACCTCCAGTAGTGTGGAGAAAAAAATTATTTTTCCACAGAAAAAAAGAGTTTAATATGAAAACCAACAACGTTTCGAACACTTAGTGTTCTTCTTCAGGTTTAAAAAATTACTTCTCCAGCAGAAAAAAGAGTTTAATATGAAAACTACCAACGTTTCAAACACTTTGTGTTCTTCTTTAGGTTTCAAAAAAATTACTTCACAGAAAAAAAGAGTTTAATATGAAAACCAACAACGTTTCGAACACTTAGTGTTCTTCTTCAGGTATCAAAAAAAATTACTTCTCCGAAGAAAAAAAAGAGTTTAATATGAAAACTAACAACGTTTCGAACATTTAGTGTTCTTCTTCAGGTTTCAAAAAAATTACTTCTCTGCGGGAAAAAAAGAGTTTAATATGAAAACTAACAACGTTTCAAACACTTTGTGTTCTTCTTCAGGTTTCAAAAAAAATACTTCTCTGCGGAAAAAAAAGAGTTTAATATGAAAACTAACAACGTTTCGAACACTTAGTGTTCTTCTTCAGGTTTCAAAAAAATTACTTTGCAGAAAAAAAGAGTTTTATATGAAAACTAACAAAGTTTTGAACACTTCGTGTTCTTCTCCAGGTTTACATGAGCACTTTTTGATATGCTGATATATTAATAGAGCTACTAGAAGTAGATCAACATCTCAAGAGTGCATTTGTAACCTGAAGACGAATACTAAGTGTTTGAAACGTTGTTAGTTTTCACATTATACTTTTTGCTGTGTGAAGACGTAATTTTATGAAATTTGCTAAATATGAAATAAATTTTTGGAAGAAAGAAAGAAATTATTATAAAACTCCATCTAAAGTTGAGAGTGAATTAACAAACACGATATTATAAAATTAAAAAATAAAAAATTTAAAATACTTAAAACTTGAAATTATAGCAAATACATTGTTATTCGTAAAAGTATTTACTATCCGACCGATATATCGGAATAAGGGGGACCAGAGTAGCTCAGTGGTTAACATACTCACCTCCGTACCGGTAGATTCAGGGTTCGATCCCCACCTGGCCCTCGATTTATTCATTCAGAAGGTGAATAAATTTGAACACGTCATCCCTCGGAGAGGACGTTAAGCCGTCTGGTCCCTTAGCCTGTACAATGTCAGACACTCGTTAAAGATCCCTACTCTAGGTTTGGTTAGGTTAGGTTGCAGTGGCAGTCCCACAAGGGAACACACTTAGGCCAAGCATTGACCCTTTGTGATACCACACAATGAAGATTGATTCTACAGTGGGAGTCTTAAATTTTGCCTAACTCAAATGTATTTAGAATAGGGATCTTTAACGAGTAACTGACATCGTACAGGCTCGGGACCGACGGTTTAACGTCCTTCTCCGAGGGACGACGTGCTCAGATTTATTCACCTCCCACGTGAATAAATCGAGGGCCAGGTGAGGATTGAACCCCGGTCCCATCAGTTCAAGGGTGAGCATGTAACCACTGAGCTAGCCTGGCCCCCATCCCTACTCTAAATACATATTCAATTTGACGAATAATTTAGTTTCAGATGATGTTTATATATCGATATATGACGTATCTTATCATATCTTCCATCCCCCAAGTGAAAAACTTAATAGGAATAGCCTTCAAGCTCTAATCAAAACCTCTTATATTTCACCTGATACGAGCTATACACGATTATACGATGTATATATATATATCGTATAAAGTAATGGAAGATAGTTATTGAAACAACAAACACACGTTTTTTTTGCAATGAAAATCGAGATGTTGAACAGTAATTAGTAAAGAAGTCATGATTTGAAGGTCATCGTGACTTGATGATTGGTAATATCAAGAGGTGCCCATTAAGATGTAATTATCCGGAATGAGGTGATTCAGGGTGATATATATATATGATGATGGTGTGTTGCAAGGTCATGGTCTATAGTGATATCTGTAATGATATTAGTTGAGTCATGCTGGGAGATTGACAGCATGGTCACGTGGAGCGTACTACTGATTTGGATAAGCCATGGGTAGTGCTGAAGTATGTTTGGTGCGGTCGGTGCATTTGATGGCTATATGCTTATGTAGTATGTTGGCGTGTTGCAAGGCACCAGTGCAGCTCTTGTGTGCTCACCATGCCATAAAGAGGGCTTGCAGGGTGGACAACTAAGCAAGTGCCCAAAAAACAAAATATTATTTCATCTTTCTACAGGGTCTGGAAGGCTCAGTAGATGAACTGAAAACACGCTACGAACTATTGGTGTCACGAGTATGCACCTGAATGAGATACTTCACCCGGTATTCGGTGTCTGCTTCACGGGGCTTGCGTGTCAGATATAAGGATGGCCATAAAAAAGCAGTTCCTCTCTCATGTTGTCTCGGCAATGCAGGAGCTCTGCCCGGAACCCAAGGACAACCATGTCACTAGCACTTCACTCTCCATGTGGTGTTGGCAAAGCAGGGGCCATATTCGAAAGTCTAAGACGGTCATGGCCCAACTACTTCCTTTCTCATGTTGTGTCGGCAAAGCAGCAGCTCCGTCATGAACCCAAAAATAACCATGTCACTAGCACTTCACCCTCCATATTATGTCGGCCAAGCATGGGCCATATTCGAAAGTCTAAGACGGTCATGACCCAAGGACTTCACTGTGTCCTAAAACCTAAGACAGTCATGGTCCAAGGACTTCACTGTGTCCTAAAACCTAAGACAGTCATGACCCAAGGACTTCACTGTGTCCTTGAACCAAAGACAGTCATGACCCAAGGACTTCACTGTGTCTTAAAACCTAAGACAGTCATGGTCCAAGGACTTCCTCTCTCATGTTGTATCGGCAAAACAGGAGCTCTGTCCGGAACCCAAAGACGGCCATCTCCCTAGAACTTCACTCTCCATGTGGTGTTGGCAAAGCAGGGGCCATATTCGAAAGTCTAAGACGGTCATGACTCAAGGACTTCACTGTGTCCTAAAACCTAAGACAGTCATGGTCCAAGGACTTCCTTAATCATGTTGTGTCGGCAAAGCAGCAGCTCCGTCATGAACCCAAAGACAACCATGTCACTAGCACTTCACTCTCCATGTTATGTCGGCCAAGCAGGAGAAGCAGGCCATATTCGCAAGTCTAAGACGGTCATGACCCAAGTACTTCCTTTCTCATGTTATTAACCCAAAGACGACCATGGCTCAGACACGCAGGCACTACGTATGTCATGTGCTGTCTGCCTCATAAAAGCAGTTTCATTGACTGTTCCGTTGATAGCGGTAATGAGATCTTCCTTCCGGGACAGCCATCAGTCCCACTGTATTCGCATGGCATTCACGCAATAAATTCCTTCATAAGAGGAAGTCGCAGCGAATCACAGTAACGTTTTCAAATACCGTTTAGAACAAATAATATATATATATATATATATATATATATATATATACATGCTTTGTTAAACACGACAGAGTAGTTCCTGTCTATGAGCGAGAGAGAGTAGGGGGGATAGAGAGGGAGAGTAGGGGGAGAGAGAGAGATTAAGAGAGAGAGAGTGTGAGTAGGGGAGATAGAGAGAAAAAGAGTAGGGGAGATAGAGAGAGAGAGAGAGAGAGAGAGTAGGGGAGAGAGAGAGTAAGAGAGCAAGAGAGTGAGTAGGGGAGAGAGAGAGTAAGAGAGCGAGAGAGTGAGTAGGGGAGAGAGAGAGAGTAAGAGAGCTATAGAGAGAGAGAGTAAGAGAGCGAGAGAATGATTAGGGGAGAGAGAGAGTAAAAGAGCGAGAGCTATAGAGAGAGTAGGGTATAGAGAGACCATTGTGCTTCTAGAAAGGTTAAGGACAAACGAAAATTGAATCAAAATAAAAACTAATCATACTCAAACAACAGCCTTCAAACATTTTAACCTCAACAATATTGACTTACATGTTTTCTAAATATGAACAATATAAAAAAAAAATAAAAGAAATATTACATTTAGAAAATAAACATAAATTGAGCGGTCTACACTCAACAATATTATAGGAAGGTAACATGAGAATCGATTTGCTAGATTGGCCTTTTTTGATCGACCAACGACCAACGACCAACGATTCTTTCCACGCACTGTAGTGCGCGTTGTAATTAGCAGTTCCAGGTCACGGACCTACTACTGCTGAGTTTCTGTACTGCTGTGTTTGTGGAGTCAGTAAGTAAATGTCTGTAGTCTTTTGTTTGTTATTCATTATACATTATTTCGTGGTCGTCTGGTCTTCTTGGGTCGTGAAATGTTGTCAGTCTAGGGTGTGGCTTTCTATTTCAACATCAGCGTCTATGATGGATATGGTTGGGAGTTCTTAGGGATAAGCTATGAACAAGGGGGTTTGGATGGGGTGGGATTTTCGTGTCCTCATTGGCCACCAGTCTATTTGTGAAGTCGTCAATTGATTCTAACCTGAGGTCTCTTTGAATGTCCACATTTCTGGCATACCAAGGTGCCCCAGCCATAAGGCGTGCACATTTATTTTGAACTACCTGTATCAGGGTTTTATTTGTTCTTGCGGCTTGTAACCAGGTCGAGCATCCATAAGTAATGCTAGACCTAATTACCACCTTATAAATGAGGTCCTTTACTACTTGTGGAGTATTCTTTGACTTCAGGATAGGGTACAAATTTGACATTAGTGCCAGACCCAGTTTGTATCTATTCTTTAGATGGAGTTTGAAGGTGAGCCGGCTGTCAATTATTATACCTAGGTATTTGGCCTGGGTTTTATAAGGTATTAACTGGCGACCAATGAATACTGGAGGGGGTTGCTTTGGTGTTCCTTTACTGAATTGTATGTGGATGCTCTTTGCTGGGTTGACTTCAAGCTTCCAGCTATTGAACCAGTACGAAATTTGATCAAGGTAGTTTTGCAACTCACCTGTCGCAAACTCTACACTGGCGCATCTAAAGGCCACCGAAATGTCATCAGCAAAGAGACCCAGAAACGATTCAGTTTTCCTAGGGGAATTTGGGAATAGAACTGCAGGAGGATTGGGCAAGTCATATGTATATAGGGAATAAAGGATGGGTCCTAGCACACTTCCCTGAGGTACACCTCTCAGCATCTGCCCTATTGGAGAATGTTGGTCATTAATGGCAACAAAAAATCGTCTGTTAGAGAGGAATGATTTCATAGTGTCAGTAAACCAGTCAGGTAGGCTGAAACATCTCAGTTTGTAGAGGAGTGCCCTATGCCACACCGAGTCGAAGGCTCGCCGCAAGTCCAAGAACACAGCTTGGGTTCTTTGAGGGGACGGAGCCGGACCATGTGACAGCCCTTGGTTTACGAATTGTAAAAACCTTCGAATTTGTAGAGTGGTTCCGTGTAAGGCACGAAAACCAAATTGCTCCGGCCGGAAGGGAAGGTCATTTTTGACCTTTAGTAGTATTAACCTCTCATAGACTTTACCAAGACAGGATAGGAGGCTTATGGGTCTGTAGTCTGTGGGGCAGTGTCCTGATTTTTGGGGTTTAGAAATCATTACTATCTTGGCCATTTTCCAGGACGCTGGGAAGTACCTCATTCTTAGGCAGGAGTTAAAGAGCGCAGTTAGGGTGGCAATTACTTTGGCTGGTAGCTTCATTAACATCCTGTTAGTAATGCCCTGATGGCCGGGAGAACTCTTTTTCTTAAGGGTTGTGATTACTTGATTAATATCCTGAGGGGTAAAAAATATTGGATTATCTGGGGCAGTTTTAGTTATGACACAAGACATTGGAGGGATACGTGAGTGAGGGTGAGGTTTGTAGAGGTCAGTGAGGTGATGGAAGAAGGTGAGTGCCTTTTTGGCATCATCTATGAGAGGCTTTCCGTTCTCCCTTAAGGGGTGAGTGGAACTAGTACTGTTGGGTCCTTTTTTCATAGCTCTAACTATTTTCCAGGCTGTAACATGGTTAGGATCTTCGTCCCTGTCAAGGAGTTGCGTCCAATGCCTGCTGTTGTGAGACCTGACAAGACTACGCACCTCCCACTGTGCCCTGTTAAACTGTCTTCTATCTCTGGGGTTTCTCGTGACTTGATACAGCTTCCTTAGTTTGTTTTTCTCTTTAATTTTAAGAAGTATGGAGGAAGTGGGAAGAATGGAGAAGAAGTATGGAATGGAAGAATGGAAGAAGTATGGAAGAATGGAGGAAGTGGGTTACAGAGTGATGGTGTTACTATGGGGGTGGAAGCTACGTTAAGGGAGTTTTTTAAATGAACAGTAATTTCTTCAACAAAAGAATCTATTTTCTGATGGGTGGTCAAGTTAAGTGGGAATGGACAGTTTTGTGAAACTATATTTTGAAATAAGGGCCAATTTGTCTTTTGTTGGAGGGTGTTTGGTCTATATCTAATTCTGAATTTCTGTACGGTAAACAAAACTGGTAGGTGAGTTGAATCAAGCCCCTCTAGCACCTCAGCTGTAATGACATGGTTAACATTTGATGACAATGAGATATCAAGTATGTCAGGTCGCCCAACAGCAGGACTAGGGATATGAGTGGGAGTTGAGGGAGCGTGGATAAGAGTGTTGGATTGGGTTATGTGGTTTAGTAGGATTCGCCCTGACCTATTGTCACTGTTACAACCCCAAGCAGTACTCTTCGCATTCAGGTCACCTCCTATTAAGGAAGGTCTACCTGAGTGGAATAGCCGCCTGAGGTGATCAATATTCAGGGCTACTGGAGGTGGTTTGTAAACAGCTGAAATGAAGAGGGGTAAGTTTGAGTTTGGGAACGAGATTTTAATGGTCGTGTGTTCAAGGGGTGCAGGCGTGTCCTCAACCCTGGCATAAGGGATGCCGTGGCGTACAAGGATGGCCGTACCTCCACCTGGTGTGAGGCGGTCAGTTCTTTCAACCTTGTAGCCATGCACAGAAAAGCGCATGTTAGGTTTCAGAAAAGTTTCAGCCAACAGAACTAGATCGGGTTTCACTTTTTGTAACATGTTTTCAAGTTCTGTTTTTCCTCGTCTGATTCCACCTGGGTTAAAAACGAGGTATGTCAAGGAGTCGGGATCTGTCTTAGTTTGTTGTGCTGCCATTGGTCAAGTCGGAGTCATTTTCAGGTCGCAGAAGAGACGCTATCAAGTCAAAAGCCTCTGAGGGGCACAAAGTAGACTTGTTAAAGGACTGGCTCAGTGTATTTAGGATACCCGCTTCCTGGAGTCCTTGTATGACTACTTCTTCCAAAGTAAATTTGGATCTCTGTTTATTTACAGCCTCGCTGTATGATAAGGTTTGTGGAGGAGGGGGGGGGGGCCGGAATGAAGGAAGGTTTGCTTGAAAGTGCGGGAGTGGTGGAGAAGGCCCGACAGCCCCTGTAGTTGGCGGGATGAGGTCCCGCGCAGTTTACACAGGAAGGCTGCGTTCCCTTTGGATTGGGGCATGAAGAATAGTGGTGGGCCCCTGGGCACCGAACACAGCGAGGGGTCTCCCTACACCAGGTCTGGGTATGCCCCAGACGCTGGCATCTGAAACACTGTGTGGGACCAGGTCTCCTATGAGACTCCTCAACTGTTACTTTGATGCCCAAGATATTTGTTATGGATAATATTTCTTTGTGATTTTTGTCAGGCTCTATCGTAATTTCGAAGAGTGACAGGGGACGGGGAACAATGTCTCCTGGGAAGCGGAGTCGCCTAGACACGAGTTGTCTTGCCTTCGCTCTGATGCCCTTGGCAAGAAGGTCTTGTTCTATTTCTGTTCCCTCTGTATCGACCGGTAAATACTTGACCATGTATCTTACCATTTTTTTCTCCCATGGAGGTCGAAAAGAATGAAAATCAATGTCAAGTTCCCGGAGTCGTTTAGTCAGTTCTCTGTATTTGTCCGGTGTATTTGTCATGATCCTAATAGACTTTCCTCCTGAGGTAATGGTCAAGTCCGTCATTAGGTCGTCGTTCGTATGTTGTCTTAGCTTTTGGAACCCCTCCATGGTCCTAATCATTACCGGTGGAGGGCAACGTATGACAGTTTGAGATTTTACAAGGCCGTTTGAAGTGTCTCCAGTTTCAGTAAAAATACCAGTAGTATCTTTAGTCCGGGTGTGGGGTGCTGAGTGGCTTTCAGAGTTAGTCTGTAGGGGACTGAAAGGATTTGTGTTTAATAGGGACTGAGATGAGGGAGGTGAAGGGGTTCTTGATTTTTTGCTAGTTGACCTTGTTACAGGTCTAGGAGTGTGAGAGGTTGGGAGATGAGGGCCTTTTTTGGGAAGGGTAGAGATGTTTCCTGTTGCAGCATTCTTCGGTTTCTTAGGTTTTGTTGGGGGTTTGGTATTGGAGGATGACGGAGAGGATTGGGTGCTCTCGGCTAGGCTGGCCATTTCCCTTGCCAGCACAGGTAGGATGTCCAGCCCACGCGCCTTGAGCTCAAGAAGCTGTGTTAAAATAGACTGTACAATGCTGTCAACTGAGTCAGTCATGTTTAACTTTTAAAGAAGGGGATTCAATACAGGTCAGTCAGTCGGTAAGTCAGTCAGTCAGTCAGTGACCCAGATGCTTGTAATGAGTATGCCTAACTTAATTACTTACGTGAGCTATTGTAATCACTACAACAACAACAACAACAACAACAACAACAACAACAACAACTTCACTTTTTCACAAAACACTCGAAGGTCTGGTTGATATCTTCAGACTTGAACTCTTCAGACTTGATGAAACTTCAAAGTTGTCCTCACCGCAGATGTCCAAGAAGGAAGATACTCGATCGGGCGCCAAGGTCTATGAAGTGCAGGAGATGCCACACGTGATCAAGCAGAGGTAGGCGCAGTGGTTTGGTGTGGGATCAGTGGGTAGAATTAGCAACCTTCGGCTAACTTCTTTAATGTTGAATTTCTACTGTCTGGTTCGATGAATTGATAGGTCAGTAGGCAGAAGTGTATGGTTTGCAGGCCTAAGAGCAGGTAGTAGAGCAGGCACAGAGGTCAAGATCCTTGGGGTTGTGTCAGCACTTTAAACCCACCCACCATAAACCGACTCCAACTCAACTGTTGACCCTATACACTTTAGAACAGATTCGGACCAATTCAGGTACAGTCTCAAAGTTTACTGTGGACCCTGTGTAAACGACCACCGAAGGACCGGGATATCTGAATGGCAGCAACAAAGAACTATAAAACCTTAACCGACCGTTCCCACTAGCCAACTGATTTTTTTTGATAACACACAATAAACATTCCATATTGGGAATCCCAAATATTGCCTAACTAATGTGTTTTTAACGAGTAAGTGACATCATACAGGTAAGAAACCGATATAGGTTAAGTTAGGTTGCAGGGACAGTCCCACAAGGGAACACACTTAGGCCGAGTATTGGCTCTTTGTGATACCACACAATGAAGATGAGTCTACAGTGGGAGTACTAAATGTTTCCTAACTGAAGTGTATTTAGAGTAGGGATTGTTAACGAGTACCTGACATGCTACAGGCTCGGAACCGACGGCTTAACGTCGGTTAGCAATCGATAAGGGAATAACGAGTACCGTGTCGGACATTATATTAGTTTTTAGTCTTTTAGTATTGAGTGTTTCTTAGTTATAAGTTAGTTTAGTTTCCACCTCGAGGGAATATTTTAGTACCTTAAGGCGTAGTGATAAGTTGAGTTAGTCTTGATTGTGTATTTATATGTCTTCATTATATGTGTTCTCTAGTTAAAGTGCAACTGGTAAGGGAATTTATCTCAACTTATCGGTATTTATCTCCGCATGTTACCTGGGCTTTAGCTCGTCTATTACTTGTGGTCTAGGTACTGTTTTGCGGAGTAACTGTTATAATTCGTGCTTAGTATTGCGTTGCCCGCCCTCGCGAGGTCCACCTCGGGCACCTCCATGGTTTCAATGGAGTGGCTAAAGGGCAACTTGTCAACAAGGCGGCCTGGCTTGACTAAGCGGTTATGGCACAAAATGCCGAGGAACGCGCAGATCAAAACAGGCTTAACGTCGGTTAGTAGCATCCAAGCCACTGGGTTACCCTAGTCTCCTGTTAACATACAAAGCCGGTGACACGTACCTGACATCGTACAGGCTCGAGACCGACGGTTTAACGTCCTCTCCGAGGGACAACGTGATCAGATTTATTCACCTCCCAAGTAAATAAATCGAGGTCCAGAGTTGGTATTGAACTGGAGGCAAGCAGGCAAGCCACTGGGCTACCTTGGACACATCGTTAGCCTACCATAAATAAAACTGTTATGCTACAGGCTGGGAACCGACGGCTTAACGCCGGTTAGTAGCACGCAAGCCACTGGGCTACCTGTCCCCTGTTGACATACAAAGCCGGTGACACGTACCTGACATCGTACAGGCTCGAGACCGACGGTTTAACGTCGGTTAAACTCTCCGAGGGACGACATGCTCAGATTTATTCACCTCCCAAGTAAATAAATCGAGGTCCAGAGTTGGTATTGAACTGGAGGCAAGCACGCAAGCCACTGGGCTACTCTGAACACATCGTTAGCCTACCATAAGTAAAACTGTTATGGCTACAAAGTGGCGAAATATTATAGTATTTCTCCCTGCCAAAGTGTGCTATACCTGTTGGATTCATATGCATGGATATGATAAAAGGTAAAGGCCTTTACCTTTCGGTCAATAATATGATATGAGGCAACCCAGATCGATGTTTTTTATGTGGTACCCTTTAGCCATATCGGCAGCACCGAAGACATCCTTCCCACCACAGGTGAGTAAGACGCCATGCAAGCTACCGATGTGCTCAAGGTGGACCTCGCGGAGGCAGGCATCCACGATATACCCTCGGAGTAGACGTTAAGCCCGTTTTGATCTTCGCGTTCCTCGGCATTTTGTGCCATAACCGCTTAGTCAAGCCAGGCCGCCTTGTTGACAAGTTACCCTTTAGCCACCTCCATTGAACATGGAGATGCCCGAGGGCACCTCAAGCAACGCAATGCTATGCACGAATTCTGACAGTTACTCCGCAAAACGGTACCTAGGCCAAAAGTAATAGACAAACTAAAGCCCAGGTAACATGCGGAGATAATTACTGATAACGTACAAAAAATTCCCTTACCAGTTGCACTTTAACTAGAGAACACATATAACGAAGACATATAATACACAATCAAGACTAACTCAACTTATCACTACACCTTAAGGTACTAAAATATTCCCTCGAGGTGGAAACTAAACTAACTTATAACCAATCCACGATATACCAAGTAAAGTTGTCCCTGTATAGTGCCCCCCTCCCCAAAAGCCTTCAACACCGGAGAATAAGTTCCCATAGTCTTGTTACACTCTCCCACTCTAATTAGAGCCGGCGGTAGAAAGCTGTTTTGAGTTTCCCGCATAAAGTCAAGGCCTTGAGGGGGGAAAGGCCCTGAGAACAGCCGAGACCCCTCTGATCAATGGCTCGCTCGACAGACTCTCTCAGGGTGCCTATTCCCAGTCGCCAAGTGAAACTGCCTCCATTCTACAAATGCGCCAAATCTAACCATTAAATAACATCAAATTCAATTAAATAGGTACTTTATCTATTTCGAACACGTGGTGTTCTTTTTCAGGCATTAACTAAAAAATACCATGTCATCAGAAACGCGTTGTTTATACGATTAAATTTTTATATTTGAAGACAATTTCTTTAGCTTTTTACCCTACAATGAATTAGAGATATTCATGTGGTTATCTAACAAAAAAATTAACAAAATTTCTATCTACATAGTCCAAAATAAATACGCACGTGTTTTTTTTTTTTGAGACAATTTGACTCTTTATTAAACAATTTTTATCAGAATCCATTCTAAAAGAACTGCTATTGAATTGGCGAGAAAAATATTGACAACTTTCAACTTATAGAAGGATAGGATCAAAAAGTAGGTGATTATAGCTGTATGAAAATGTGTTGTTGTTGTTATTGTTGTTGTTATTGTTGTTGTTGTTGTGTTTGTACGCTTTTCACGATCATATATATTCTGAGTTTTTACTATAGAGTATCTGTTCATTATATCTGAGATATAGACGAGGTTACCAACGACCAACGACCAACGACCAACGAATATATCCGCGCACTATAGTGCACGTCGTAACTAGCAGTTCCAGACCAGAGGCCTTCTACTGCTTGCTTACTGTGCTACAATAACTTGGAATGTCAGTAATTCATGTCAGATATTAAGTTCGTCTGTAGAGTAAAGATGTCGTATTCGCGGTCATGTGGTCTTGTTGAGGTCATGGTTTTCAAAGTTTTTAGTCATCAGTTGGAAAAGTAGTCAGATAGTCAGTGGATGAAGTAATTGTTCAGTGAGGTTGAGGAAGGTTGGTGGCAAGATTTAGAGTTTGTACAAGGAGGTTTGGATGAGTAGATAGTTTGTTGTCTTCATTGGTAGTAAGTCGAGTGATGTAACTATCTATGGATTCCATTTTCAAATCATGGTGAATATCCACATCTCGGGCGTACCACTGAGCCCTGGCTATAAGGCGGGCACGCTTATTTTGAACAATCTTGAAACACGTCTTGTTCGTTGGTGCAGCTCTAAACCAGACGGGAGCATTCATAAGTCATCGCTGAACGAAGAACCCCCTTATAGACAAGGTCCTTGACCGAATCGGGAGAATTCCTTGATTTGAAAAGAGAATACAGATTGCATATCAAGTAAATTCCAAGCTTGGATTTATTATGAAGGTGTTGCTTGAAAGTTAATCTAGAGTCTAAAATAAGACCCAGATATTTTACATGGGTTTGGTAGGGAATTATCTGGTTACCAATGAAGACAGGAGGTGGACGGGGAGAGACACCCTTTCAACCACGGCGATGTTTCTTCTTTTTTTTGGATCAGAGAGTTTTTTTTATATTTTGTATACAAAAAATTATAATAAGTTTTCAAAAAAACTGTTAAAATGTCAACAATAGTGTATGATGAAACAATTTGAGCAAAAAAAAAAATATTTGCAAGTGGTAAAAGTTATTCTACAGATGATTTTTTTTTCAACAGTAAAAAATCACCAAGCAGTCAAAGTTTCTGATAAAAACAACACATGTTATATATTCAAAACTGTGAACATATAATCGTGACGAGTGTGCACCAACCAGGGTTGCCAGAATGTTTTTGTCAATAGTACCAACTGTTATGCTGAAAAGGTAGCAAATCAGAGAGAATAGTACCAACTGTTATGCTGAAAAGGTACCAAATCAGAGAGAATAGTACCAAATGTTATGCTGAAAAGGTACCAAATCAGAGAGAATAGTACCAAATGTTATGCTGAAAAGGTAGCAAATCAGAGAGAATAGTACCAAATGTTATGCTGAAAAGGTACCAAATCAGAGAGAATAGTACCAAATGTTATGCTGAAAAGGTACCAAATCAGAGAGAATAGTACCGAATGTTATGCTGAAAAGGTACCAAATCAGAGAGAATAGTACCAAATGTTATGCTGAAAAGGTACCAAATCAGAGAGAATAGTCCCAAATGTTATGCTGAAAAGGTACCAAATCAGAGAGAATAGTACCAACTGTTATGCTGAAAAGGTACCAAATCAGAGAGAATAGTCCCAAATGTTATGCTGAAAAGGTACCAAATCAGAGAGAATAGTACCGAATGTTACAAAACTTGTCTTAAGTCCAATCCTATTCATGTACAATAGCCTAAAAAAACCTTCCTTACAATAACCAACAGCAGTAGCTAAGTCTTGAAAAAGAATTATTAATACTTTAACTGCATTGTGCACCATATATGGTACACACAACTAATTCATCCACATTAGTGAATACTATATATTATGGCAGTGGTAATATAATATGTATTACTATAGCAATTAAAAGGTAAAAACAGGTAAATTTTTTTAAAAGCCGCAAAACTGTTAAAAATTAATTTGCTTTATTTAATTTAAATCAATTCTAAACTTACTATTTTTTTAAAAAGTAACTTCGTTGTCCTTAGCATCTTCATATAAGTTGACTGTCTGCGCCATATTAATTAGTTCTTTCTTGGGTTTCCATTCCATGGAACTTGTTCCCTTTGCATGATTTACGATAATTTCATCAAAAAATGTTATGTAACGATAACGATAATCGATAAAAAATTAACTATCGATAATTATTGCCGATAACGCTCATCACGCCTTCGGGTATGATGACGGGGTATCATATTACAATATGATACCCAAATTACAATTTCGAATATTTTATCGTATTTATTTTCGTTATTTTTTATAAATTTAGATCAATTTTAAGAAATAGTACCAAATAATGACACGTTACATAAAAGTAGTACCAAACGTACCAAACTTTAAGCTCGAAGGCAAATAGTAGCACATTTGGTACTATAGTACCAACTCTGGCAGCGCAGACAGCAACACAACAAAAACAACGAAAACTTTTGAAATTGGAGTCTACAGAGCGAGCAAAATTCAAAAAGTGTCCCTTCTTTTACATCAAACCTAAGACATTCTAATTCATGTCTATATATAAAGTTCGTGAGTTTGTTTGTTTGTCCACCCATTTCCCGTAAAGATAGAGACCTGAAATTAAATATATATTATTTATTACCTGAATAATGTTAAATAAAACAAAATTATCACTATATTCCCAAAATTGGAGCCAGGGTAGCAAGTGTCTTGCGTGCTCGCCGATGACAGTAGTGTAAATAAATTATATTTAAATGTAACAAAAAAAAATTCTTTAAAATTTAATATTTGCGTAATATAAACACTGGTAATAAACTAAATGCATGGAGCCAGGGTAGCCCACTGGCTTGCATGCTCGCCGATGACAGTAGTGCAAATGTATTATAAATAAATGTAACAAATATATAATAACCTACTACATTAGAGGTTAAAAATGAATAATTTTACAAAAAAACTTGAACACAACTGTCACATAAAATATAAATGTTCAAAGGTAATATTATAAAGATACATTCCTTTCATTAATGTTATTTTATGTTGGGTAAATAAATTGAATATTTCAATTTATAAGTTTTGTTTAGTTTTAAATATATTCCATTGTGTATATAACTTGAATTGATGTTTTATATTTATATGACAAAATAAATGATTTCTTTTTTACTTGTAAGTAATTTTTATTTTGCTAAATATACTTACTGTGTATATATCTTAAATCAAGTTAAGAATACTATATCAAAAACTTGGGCCATATAAGAATCTGTTTCCGTGCCTTAATAACAAGAAACAACAATTACAATTATCCCTGTCAATCATGTTCAGTGAATTTATTTCAATACGTATTGCCATAATTTCTGAGTGACACAAAGGGTCACGGGTAGTCTAGTATAACTATAAAAGCAGTCGCGAATAAACCATATATTTTAGAATATTTCCCAAGCCTCTGACGTTTGATACTCATCTAACAAAAGTTTTTCTACCTAATCTCCATATTGTAGCCTTTTAAAAATCTTAATGCCAGATATACAGTTCTCGTGTATTAAGTAACACCCCCATTGTTTTCGAAGCATGAGAAAGGTACATTTCGTACTATATGATAAAATAGCAGCTACTTATTACAAGATACTTTTTCCTTTTAAGTTTATAATAATATGAAAGAAAGTTTTGGTTTTATTCAATACAAGACTTGACTACCCGTGACCCTTTGTGTCACTCAGAAATATAACAATAGTCATTGAAATTAATTCACTGAACATGATTGACAGGGATAATTTTAATTCTTGTTTCTTGTTATTAAGACACGGAAACAGATTCTTATATGGCCCAAGCTTTTGATATAGTATTCTTAACATGATTCAAGATAATACA
The DNA here is from genome assembly GCA_026182355.1 of Hermatobates lingyangjiaoensis. Taxonomy (NCBI): domain Eukaryota; kingdom Metazoa; phylum Arthropoda; class Insecta; order Hemiptera; family Hermatobatidae; genus Hermatobates; species Hermatobates lingyangjiaoensis. The sequence continues at coordinate 28,290 of JAPFBL010000906.1, read as the reverse complement.
CAGTAAGTATATTTAGCAAAAAAAAAATCATTTATTTTATGACATAAATAAATATATATCAATTCAAGTTATATACATAATCAAATAGATTTAAAACAAACAAAACTTGTGAATTGAAATATTCAATTTATTTATCTAACATAAAGTAACATTAATGAAAGGAATGTATCTTTATAATATTACCTTTGAACATTTATATTTTATGTGACAGTTGTGTTTAAGTTTGTTTCTAAAATAATTTATTTTTAACCTCTAATGTAGTAGTTCATTGTATATTTGTTACATTTATTTATAATACATTTTCACTACTGTCATCGGCGAGCACGCAAGCGACTGGCTACCTCGACTCCACGCCTTTACTTTATTACCATTGTTTATATTATTTAAATTTTAAATTCAAAAATGTTTTTTGTAACATTTATTTTAAATATATTTCTGCTACTGTCATCGGCATGCATGCAAGCCAGTGGGCTACCCTGGCTTCGTGCCTTTAGTTTATTTCCAGTCTTTATATTACGCAAATATAAAATTAAAAAAAAAATTATTGTTTCATTTATATATAATGAATTTGCACTACTGTAATCGGCGAGCACGCAAGAGACTTGCTACCCTGGCCTAGTTTTTTAAATATAGCCAGTTTTTTAAATAATAATACTCATTTATTTAACATTATTCAGGTAATAAATAATATATATATTTAATTTCAGGTCTCTATTTCCACCGTAAATGGGTGAACAAACTCACGAACTTTATATATAGAGATGGGCGTTCCTTTAAACGCAATATAAAACACCCAGTTAAAGTGTAATCAACGTTATAAATAATCATTTTAATGATTTTATTCGTTTAATATGGTTTATAAATAAGATCGGGCCTAAAAATTCAGACCGATCCGATACAGTCACGCGGGTGTAAACACCCGAACCGGCTCGAGTTCATTGAAGCCAGGTCGGGCATACGTATATCGGAGTCATTGATCAAACCACAATAAGAAATGGGAAAACAAGACTAAGATCTTTCAACCGTAACAAGCGGTCTTCGTCAGAGTCAAAAACCCATCTGACTCTGACTCTGACGAAAACCGCTTGTTCATGATATTTTATATATATTATATATTATAGTTTATAATTTATATATATATATATATATAGTTCAATATAGACAAAGAAACATAGAGAAATCAAAAGAACACACTTACAGTCTCTAATTTTCGGTTTGAACCGCCTTCAGGAGAGATAAGAGAGGGAAACCAAGCGCACTGCTTCAGAGACGGTTGGAGACCAACAGTGTTGCCGCATGCACTTGGTTTCCCTCCCTTATCTCTCCTGAAGACGGTTCAAACCGAAAATTAGAGACTGTAAGTGTGTTCTTTTTTATTTCTCTATGTTTCTTTGTCTATATTGAACTATATTTGTCCGTTTTGGATCGTATTTCCAACCAAAAAGTATGTATATATATATATACAATTAAAAGAAACAGTCCAGCGGACTTTTTTAAATAAAATAAATTCAAAACGAAGGAAACACACAGAAAGACACAGACATAACTCACATCGATATTTCGACCATCGTCGTCATCAGGAGATGTGAAGAGCGAAGAGTCCCGCAGGAAGGCAGGGCGGTGACTCACCTTCCTGCGGGACTCTTCGCTCTTCACACCTCCTGATGACGACGATGGTCGAATATCGATGTGAGTTATATCTGTGTCTTTCTGTGTGTTTCCTTCGTTTTGAATTTATTTTATATATATATATATATATAAATATTGATTAAATAATGTATATATATTTATTAAAAAAAAAAATTAAGCGAGGGAGAAGCCAGTGACCAACATGCCCAAATTTTCGGTCAAATTGCGTTCGAAAATCATGCTTAGTGTTAGGATCTTACCTCTAATGTAGCTCTTTTGACTTTATCAGTTATAACAAACTCTGACAAGCAATATCAGTGATGTGAAAATAGTTGAATAAGTAAATGAAAAGTACGAAAGTTTTGTTTTTGAATGCTGACTAAGGTAACCTTGAGTGCTAGGGACCGTGCACTCACGTTCTACAGCTCAGTAAACATTCTTCTACTTGATAAGAGGAATTCTTTGCGGAAATGTTCCACACGGATTGTTCAAAACCTAATCGGATTACATAAATAAAAGCTAACAGATAAAAATACATGCTTTACGGTCGTGTGAACTACATGATATTCGACAGTTATATAAGGCATTCCTTAAATTTAAAGTTTAAATGTTTTATTACAATTTGCTTATTCAAATTGCAAGTTTGTGTAATCTGTAAATAAATAATACCATCTGTTCTTTATTTAATACTATATTTGCTTAGAATGAAATGTTTGGTCAGGTTTCAGTGGTAGTTCTACAGGAGAATACACAAATAAGCTGACCAGTTGGTCCTTTCATATAATACCACACAATGAATATTCAGTATTAGGGAGTCGTAAAGTTGGCCTATTTCAAGTGTATTTAGAATAGGCAATCTTTAACGAGTACCTGATATCGTACAGGCTCGAGACCGACGGTATGACATCTTCTACGAAGAAATACGATGTTTTCAGATATCCTTTTTCACTCCCACATGAAAATCGAGGGTTAGAATTATATTGAACGTCTGCGTGGTCCACCTCGGGCGTATCTCGGAGGCTATGTTTGCCCAACCCTCGGCTAGAGCTTATAGCTCCCGAGATGCGGCAAAAGAGCTTTCACGTAAAAAATGAGCTTTCAGTCTGTTTTGATGTTATGACTGCGATATGGCTGTATAAGCTGGGAGAGCGATATAATACCAAAACAGGTTAGAATTATCGAGCCCCTGAGGTGCACGCAAGCCATAGGGCTACCCTGACGCTCCAATATCTGCTTCGGATAGGTTAGAATGGTAGTCCCACAACAGAACACACATAGGGTAAACATTATCCCTTTGTAATACCACACAGTGAATATTCTACATTGGGGGGTCTTAAATTTTGCCTATTATTGTTTAAACCGAACACCTAGCGGGTGATAACGTCAGCCGTTCACCGGTTTTTTTTGTTTGATCGGTGATTCTACAGATTCTACATTGGGAGTACTAAATTTTGCCTAACTCAAGTGCATTTTAAATAGGGTTCCTTAACGAATACAGCCTCATCACGAATACACAACTATACGAGTAATAAAAAGATATTCAAACCTGAACGACGGCTTAACGTCCTCTCAGAGGGACGACGAGATAAAATCTATTGACCTTCCATGTGAATAATCGAGTGCCAGAGGGGGTATTGAACCCCGGATCTACCAGTCCAAAGGCTAGCACGCAAGCCACTGGGCTAGCTTGGCTCATTTGCTGGGTTATATTGCAATACCAGACACGCAAGAGAATACTCATAGGCCGAACATTGGTCCTTTGTGATATCTCACAGTGAAGATTGATTCTACATTAGGAGTCCTAAATTTTGCCTAACTCAAATGTATTTCGAATACGTGACATGCTACAGGCTCGGAACCGAAATCTTCACGTCCTCTCCGAGGTACGACGTGCAAGATTTATTCACCTCCCGCGTGAATAAATCGATAGCCAGAGTGGTTATTGAACTCCAGATCTACGAGTCTAGAGCAGGGGTCTCCAAAGTACGGCCCGCGGGCCGGATCCGGCCCGCCGAGGGTTTTAATCCGGCCCGCCGAGCTCTCCTTCAATTGGAGACTTACCGTCTGAGTTACAAATAGAAGTTACAGATTTGCAATCCAATGACATCCTGAAGGACAAATATAAAGAAGGAAATTTAACTGAATTCCACAAATGCCTTCCATCTGACCAATTTGTTTATTTAAGGAAGTTTGCCTGTGAATTCATTTCAGTTTTTGGCACTACATATTTGTGTGAGTAGACTTTTTCAAAGATGAAATACACAAAATCCTGCTACAGATCACAGTTGTCTGATGAACATTTGAATGCTTTGCTTGTTATTGAAACCACTCGTTTTGAACCTCAGTTGGACAAAATTTTGTCAGAAATGAAACAATTTCATATTTCCCCAATTGATCGAAGTTAAAAAATATGTTAATTGTTGCTGATATTATATGCATTGTAATTATGACTGAATAAATAACATTTTTTAATTATTAATTCACTGTTTATTTACATTGCATGTATTTTGGTAAAATAAATAATTTAGAACCTTGGCCCGCGAAGCTTTAAAAATTCAGCAATGTGGCCCTCCGTTGGAAAACTTTGGAGACCCCTGGTCTAGAGGGTAGCACGCTAACCATTGGGCTACCCTGGACCTTTTGCTAAATAAAAACAAATATATTTCTTTATAACCTTTAGCCGGACACAAAGAAATGCATGTGGATGTATATTGTACAATGCGAAGAACATGAGTATACATGTTAGACGTAACGAAAATAAATATGAGGTAACATAAAAACCATGCCTAAGTTATAGCTTGACCATGCTCACGTGAACGATCGCCACTTCATGAATAATGATGTTTACCATTCATGTAATAAAGCCATGACTATTTTAATACAACACAATAACAAGTATACTCGACTTTGTCCAACAAATATATTAAAAGGATTTTTTTAAACTGACTTACATATTCAAATATCCCTTTATGGCACTCGATTTATTCATTTTCGGAAGTGACAAAAGTATTTGTGCATATCATCCCTCGGAAAGTACGATGAGTCGTCCGTCTCGAGCCTGTACGATGTCATGTAATCGTGAAAAATCCCTGCTCTAAGTACACTTGAGAAGAGGGGCAAAATTTAGAGCTGCCAAAATAGAACGTACACTGTGTGTGTTATTTCGTGAGACAGTCAATGCAACCTAACATAACCTAACCGACATATGAAACAATTCATTATTCTATAATTAATTAATAAAAAAATGTACACTATTATTCTTTAACAAGGTCCAGCGTCAAACAGTAAAACACCATTAAACTAACATTTCGTGTACATTTGTAGACATCTTCAGGCTCACATCAATACAGAATTAATTAAAACTTAAAAAAAAACATAGCTTAATATACATTATTTATATGAATATTATAATTGCCTCGGTGTTTTTCATATTATGTAAATATAATTATGTAATAGTCATTAAATAATTACTTCGCAATTATGTATATTTATATAAATAAAATAACATGTGTTTTTCAAGTTATTGCATCAATTCTGTATTGGTGTAGGCCTGAACATGGCTTAAAGGTGTTTTATTGAGAAATATTTGACGCTGATCCTAACCTCGATAAAGAAAACTACAATTTATGTGGTAGAGATAAGAAAACATTAAATACAAAATTTATATGCAACTTATTTGTCTGGGAACAAACTTTAGAAGAGATTAGAGGTTACAATTCACGGTTTTATATTAAAAATACCAAGAAAGAGAATGAATTATAATTCTTAAAGAATGAAATAATGTCTTTGGAAAACTTTAATTTCAGTAAACGATTAGATTCAGGTTCTAATATCACAATTAAGTGAATTACAAAAAAGAAATAGTTATTATTGGATCTAAAGCTGAAAAAACACGAATTCAATCAATTAGATAAAGAGAAATAATGGGGTCATTATTGAATATTATGTTACAGGAAATGAAATTAAACTCCGTTATCTGATACAGTTTAACACAACTATACGAGTAATAAAAAAAGATATTCAAACCTGAATATTTAAGAAAGAATAGAGAAGAAGAGTGACTTTTAATTTACAACTACCGTTTAAAAAAAAATGCACGTTTTGTCATTAGCAGCTCCAAGTTAATGTCAACAAAAGGTTACTTAACCTTCCAATAGTGTTACCTTCATTTACTGTTCCTTACACAAATTCAAATCTAAAGTTACATTGTTTTTACTGTTAATCTAATTTTTATATTGTTTTTATAATATTGCTTATTATTTTTGAATACTTTATACTCCCTTTTTGATGAACTTTCAAACATTGCTTTTAATATATTAACCAGTGACAATGTTAGCTTTTTTTTATTTGAAAATGAAAACAATTTCAATACATTTTAACATTCATTGCTATTAAATAATTAAATGAAATGACATTTGAAAAGAGAAACTGTTTACTTTGAAGAAGAAAAGTGAAAGTCAGGCTGCAGGAAGATTTAAATGCCTCATTGTTACGCTTTGATTTGCATTCTTTTAATTCGAGGAAACTTTTAAAAACGGAATCATTCAATAAAACTTAATTATTTAGGTATTAATATCCTTTGGTTTTGCAGCGTCAGGTGTGTTTGGACAGCGTGTTTAACTTTAGAGTGAAATATATATCAGAAACAGGATGTGAGCGTTTTCTCCAGCTATTGTACAATGTCATACCCTTTAAAGATTGCTATAAACTTGATCTAGGTTATATTTTAAGAACCTAAAGTTGAATTATGTAGCTTTTCTATATCAAGGAATAGAAATAGGTGGCAAATATTAAATGAGACATACTTTACTAACTCAAAAAAGAACACTAAAGGTGAAAACCTGAAAATTGAGGTGTTGCAATGAAGCAAACGATCCTACCTTCAACCATTCTAACAAAATGATGTTATAAGCAACGCTCAATATGAACGTGACATTATCAAATCAAAAAATAAAATTATACTTATATTGGTATGAATTCTCAAAAAAAAAAAGTACCTTTTCAATCAGAAACTCTATTAGAAACAATAACAAATACAAACAAATATTATTTCCAACGTAGTACTATCAGATATTTTGTGGTATTTATTCATTGTAGAGTAAAAAGCTTATGAAATGGTCTCCATATATAATAAAAATTAAATGGTATAAACAACGCGTTTCGAACACGTAGTGTTCTTCCTCAGGCATTAACTAAAAAATACAATGACACCAGAGAGTTATCTATAGTTTAAAGTAAATATAGTATAAAATAAAATAAAATAAAATAAGGAATTCGTATTCTCTTCCTTATTTTATTTTGTACTATATTTACTGTATATTATAAATAACTCTCTGGTGTCATTGTATTTTTTAGTTAATGCCTGAGGAAGAACACTACGTGTTCGAAACGCGTTGTTTATACCAGTGAATTTTTATTATATGTGGAGACCATTTCATTAGCTTTTTACCCTACAACAAATATTATTTACAAAAAAAATTAGGTATAACGTTTTCAGGCTCAAACGCTGTTTCAATTTATGTTAAAATTTCAAAAACTTTTTTTTTAACTTAAATATAAAAGAAAATTAGATAATATGTCGACTAGTAGAATTTGTGATCAGCTTTATAGTTTTAACGAAGAGAGACGGAAGATTAATTTTGATAAATTTTGCAAAACGTTGGCAAAGAGGTAAGTTAAGTAATAAACGTTGACCAAATACCGAGAAGAGAAAAAGTATATACGTATATATGTATATATATATATAAAGATTCACATAAACACGTGAAATGCAATCAATGATCAAACCACAATAAGAAAATGGGAAAACAAGACTAAGATATTTCAACTGTAACAAGCGGTCTTCGTCAGTTGGGTTTTTGACTCTGACGAAGACCGCTTGTTACGGTTGAAAGATCTTAGTCTTGTTTTCCCATTTTCTTATTGTGTTTTGTTCATTGACATATATATATATATTTTTTTTTTTTTTTGATGAAAATACGATACGAAATGGACAAATACAGTTCAATGTACATAAAGAAACATAGAGAAATTAAAAACACACACTTACAGTCTCTAATTTTTGGTTGAACCGTCTTCAGGAGAGAAAAGAAAGGGAAACCAAGCGCACTGGTATAGATACGGTTGAAGAGGGGTCTCCAACCGTATCTATACCAGTTACGGTTTCCCTCTATACTATAGTATATTTCCCTCTATACCATGCGCTTGGTTTCCCTCTCTTATCTCTCCTGAAGACGGTTCAACCGAAAATTAGAGACTGTAAGTGTGTTCTTTTGATTTCTCTACGTTTCTTTGTCTATATTGAACTATATTTGTCCGTTTTGGATCGTATTTCCAACGAAAAAGTATATATATATAGTATATAATAAGGGTTTTTGAGTGCTAGGCTTGGAAGTGACTCTCGGCTTGCATGTGGAACCTAGCTCAAGTAGTTTATTTTCATATGTGGCACATATAATAATTGGCAAAGGTTACTCTTAGAGGGGACCCCATGACCACGCCGTCTATCTGATAGTACATGGTGCCGTCGATGTGGGCAAACGTATTCTTCATGACACAGCTTCTGAGTACAATGTATTTAGTACAAGCTTCTGAGTACAATGTATTGAATACAAGCGTCTCAGTACAATGTATTTAGTACAAGCTTCTGAGTACAATGTATTGAATACAAACTTCTCAGTACAATGTATTTAGTACAAGCTTCTGAGTACAATGTATTGTATACAAGCTTCTCAGCACAATATATTGAGTACAAGGTATTCAGGTACTCAGTACAGCAATAAGTTGAGAAACTGATAAATTAATGTAATAAAAAAAGAAATGATTTTCTATTAAACTATAAGAAAGATTTTTTTTTTATATAGTTATAAGAGAGTTGGTGTGTGTGTGTGTGTGTGTAAAGGTTTGGCCGGATACGAAAGATGTTTTTCCTCTGCGTGCAATCCAGCAGGCCGCTGTTGACTGGGCCACACGGGTAACTGGGTCAACAGCGGCTCGCTCTATGGCGAAACAGCGTAAAACTTGCAAAATATTGATAGCCTCTGATCGTTATAAAACAACTTGGGCAGGAACCATTGGCTTGCCTTCTCGCCTAAACCTTTTTTTTACAAATTATCTATTTAGAAATAGCTTCTTTGTTTTTTTTTTATTTTTGTTTATTAAAATTGTATAGTGGAATGGTTTTAAAATGTATAGCTCACTCGTTAGTTCTTTCACTATTTGTATTTTATATCCCACTTATAACCTTCTATCACTATAACCTTCCTATTTAAGTAATCTCACAATCCCTCCCTTGCTCTTACTTCCTACAACCCAATTCACTCTCTCTCTTCTCACTATCTCTCACTTATTCTCTCTATATCACTTCCTCTCTCTCCAGCTATGATCACTCTCTCTCTCACTCTCTCTTCACCCCATCTACTTACTACACATCCTCCTCCTTTCTCTCTCTCTCACTCTCTGTCTCATACATAACTCACTCAATCATTCTTGCTTTCTCATTGATTCAGCCTCTCACTTTGTGCTCTCTCTCTCACTTCACTCCATCTACTTACCACAGCCTCCTCTCTCTCTCTCTCTCTCTCTGACTCTCTCTCACTTCACTCCATCTACTTACTACATCCTCCTCTCTCTCTCTCTCTCTCTCTCTCTCTCTCTCACTCTCTGTCTCATACATAACTCACTCACTGATTCTTGCTCTCTCGTTGAGTCAGCCTCTCACTTTGTGCTCTCTATCTCTCTCTCTCTCTCTCTCTCTCTCTCTCTCTCTCTCTCTCTCTCTCTCTCTCACTTCACTCCATCTACTTACTACATCCTCCTCTCTCTCTCTCTCTCTCTCACTCTCTGTCTCATACATAACTTACTCACTCATTCTTGCTCTCTCGTTGAGTCAGCCTCTCACTTTGTGCTCTCTCTCTGTCTTCTCTCTCTCTCTCTCTGTCTTCTCTCTCTCTCTCTCTCACTTCACTCCATCTACTTACTACATCCTCCTCTCTCTCTCTCTCTCTCTCTCTCTCTCTCTCTCTCTCTCTCTCTCTCTCTCACTCTCTGTCTCATACATAACTCACTCACTCATTCTTGCTCTCTCGTTGAGTCAGCCTCTCACTTTGTGCTCTCTATCTCTATCTCTCTCAGTGACTTCACTTTCTCTTTTTACTTCTCTAATCCCCATTCCCTACACCCCTCCTCTCTCTCTCTCTTTCTTACACATACACACAAAACACACACAGACACAAACACATTACTCACTCACTCACTCTCTGTCCAATGACCAACCCACATCTTTGAACATTGAACGCCTCATAAACATTTTTATCACTATATCTAATTTATGGAGAAAATATATCTAAATTCAAACTAGTTACTATAAAATACAGAACAAATTACAAAAAAAGAATACATGCAATTACAAATTAAAGTATTTAAACTATAAATAAACTTTGAACAAAAAAAGCAGTAGGATAGGGTTTTTTGCTCTGATAAATTAAAAAATATGGTTTTGAAATATGAAAAGAAAAAAAAAAGGAAAGTAAATCAATTAATGTTAAAAGACCGCGTTAGGTAAGAAAATGACTTGAATCCGTTAAAAAGCCTGAGATGTGAAATTTATTCAAAACGATATTATCATTGATCGATATGATATCGGAATTTGTTTAATCGATAAATATTTGAAAGGCCTTGTAGTAGATGTCACATTTTAATAGAAGGACAAACATAAGGTCGATTAAAAAAAAAAAAAAAAAAAAAAAACTCGAAGTTCATAGGTGACTGATTATGACCTTCGCCAGTTCAAGGAGTAGGACCTTCACTTCTCCTAACTAGGATACCAAGTTAGGAGAGAATCATTAAAAGGAGCCTTCTTTAATATACAGTATATTAAGCACAAAGTTTATGATAAGCAGGAGAAGGTTATATATAGTAGGGTCACTTCCGCATTATCAAAATACATTAATAACTTTCAACGAAATAATGAAATTCAAATATATTCTTCAGATAGGAAACAGAATCACGTGTCATCCCCCCCCCCCCCCACTCTGCTGACTTCATTTTAAAGTACTATTTAAGTCACAAGTTCGGAAATAACTTAACATGGTTTATATTATATATATATATATATATATAATAAAATAAAAAACGAAGGAAACACACAGAAAGACACAGACATAACTCACATCGATATTTCGACAATCGTCGTCATCAGGAGGTCGTCATCACGATTGTCAAAATATCGATGTGAGTTATGTCTGTGTCTTTCTGTGTGTTTCCTTCGTTTTTTATTTTATTGTAAAAAAGTCCGCTGGACCGTTTCTTTTAATTGTATATATATATATATATATATATATATATATATTATATATATATATATATACAATTAAAAGAAACGGTCCAGCGGACTTTTTTACAATAAAATAAAAAACGAAGGAAACACACAGAAAGACACATTATATATATATAGTGTACCGCCCTGTCTTCCTGCGGGACTCTTCGCTCTTCGCACCTCCTGATGACGACGATTGTCGAAATATCGATGTGAGTTATGTCTGTGTCTTTCTGTGTGTTTCCTTCGTTTTTTATTTTATTGTATATATATATATATATAATATATATAATGATCAAACCACAATAAGAAATGGGAAAACAAGACTAAGATCTTTCAACCGTAACAAGCGGTCTTCGTCAGAGTCAAAAACCCAACTGAGTTTCAGTTGGGTTTTTGAGTCGGACGAAGAACGCTTGTTACGGTTGAAAGATCTTAGTCTTGTTTTCCCATTTCTTATTGTGGTTTGATCATTGATTGCTGTTTCACGTGTTTATGTGAAATCTTTTATATATATATATATATATATATATATATATATATGGTAAAACCGTCATACCTCGTAAGATGATGTTGGAGTCGTTGGAGCGCTTTCGAAAGTTGTCCATCTTCAATCGCAACTAACCTGTTTTGCAGATTTTCAGCTATTTCACGAATAATAGCAGAACAGATCAATGCCTTTCTTTTTTTTTTTTACGTGAAAACTCTTTCGCCGCATCTCGGGGACAACAAGCCCTAGCCGAAGATAGAGGCAAAACAGCCTCCGAGATACGCCCAAGGTGGACCACACGGAGGCGAGTTTCCACAACACCACATCAAGCAAAGAAAGAAAAACTACTAAAAAAAAAAGTTATAAAACAACAAACTATGACTTCATCCAAATGTCATCAAAACGCAAATCAAAAAACTAACTTCTAACCAAACAAAAAAACAAACACACTTCAGTATCATAAGCTCAAATTTTTTAAGCTTATCTTGGAGGCGTTGTCCCCTTTGATCCTCTCTAATTCTTCTTATTCAATTTATATACATAAGAAAATCTTTTCCTATATGTAGTCAGCGCACCTCTATACGTCTCTGCCACAAAGCGACCCGTAGCCATTTCATAATTGAACCTTATACCGGCGTATCTAGGACAGACCTCTAGGATCTAGCAACTAACCTACTGAGCTGTTATAAAGGTTAGTTACTGAGCTCAGTAGGTTAGTTGCGATTGAAGATGGACAACGTCTGAAAGAGCTCCAACGACTCCAACATCATCTTACGAGGTATGACAGTTGGCCATATTAATAATATAAATCATACTAACCTCAGTGGTAATAATAATATGCATGTATTTATCTTTACATGTGTTCTCTATTCAGCAATACCTAAACTCACCTACCACAAAAGTGGGTACAGTTTGCTAAAAGCCTTTAATGCAGAGGTATAGTAAAGGGGGAGGGGGCACATGCCGGGGACAGCGTTTTAAGGGGGGGGGGGGGATAAAAAGAAAATTCAAAAAATTAAAATAAAAAAATTACAAATAATCTGAAATTTTATTCCAAATTGTTTTTATGTTAAAACTGTTTTTAAACGGTTTTTTTTCAACTCTAATATTTGCAAATTAAAAATAAATATATTTTAATTTTTTTAAAAACTAAAAATTTTTTATAGGTGTTTAAAAGTTTATTATATTTGTTTGCTTAGCCAGTTAATTCAATTTAACAATTTTTTTTTAAAGATGAATTAAAAGTTTCTGTTTTGAAGAATTTTTGGTTTTCTTTGATGACGACTGTATATATACATAAACTAGAATTTTCAAAAGAACACATAGAAAAGAAATCACTGAACTCACTACTATATTTCGATGCCCTCGTCGTCAGGAATAGATGTGAATCGCTCCAAAGGCAGATAACGACTAATAAATATATATATATATAATATATATATATATTTAAATATATATATATATATATATATTCGTGTTTAACGAAAAAACACCCACAACCAATAAGAAGTGCCAAAGTAATACGTAACAGGGATTGGCTCGTCTTTTTCAATAACTAATCTGGCATTCAACATATATTAACGCACAATCCAGCCAGGAACTACACCCACCAGCTTGAGAATGACCGAGGAACGGTCGAAACCGGTCGCAACGACACGAGGAAGGCGCCACGCATTCTTCAAGAAAACACTGCAGTAAAGGGGTCTAATGACAAACGCCACACACACTCAACTTCAACTCATAATGCCCATAGCCCGGACCAGGTTCTTACGAGGAATTCTTCTACGTGAGGACGCCTATGCCATTCCTGCCCTCTGTGAAATTAAAGTAGGGACTGCGAGCCCTCTCCAGGAAGGACGGCGGATGCGGCCAAGCGTGTTAGGAAACCGACGGGAAAGGTTCTACATACACCCACAACAATAGAATCTACAGAAAACACCAACAACCAGTATCTAATGAAAACCACTAAGCCCATAGTAAACACCGAGTTCGACGAGGTACACTTCCAAGCCAGGACGCCAAGACCTTCATCCAACTCTATTGGAAATTAAGTAGGGACTGCGAGCCCTCTCCTGGAGTGAAGGCTGAGGCGGCCGAGCAGACGGAGTGTGCTAAGGAGAAACGTGTTTAACGAAAAAACACCCCACACCAATAAGAAGTGCCCAAAGTAATACGTAACAGGGATTGGCTCGTTTTTCAATATATATATATATATATATATATATATATATATATATATATATATATATATATATATATATATGATATAATTTTTTTGAGGTTTGAGGTCCAGTGATTTAAAACTAGTCCTTTTGCCGTCGTTTCGACATATATTTATGTCATAAATATCATTTATGTCAAACCTCAAAAAAATTACATCATTTAAATATTGGGTCAAGAAAACAAATCATGATATATATATATATATATATATATATATATTATATATATATATATATATATATATATATATGAACAAAACTATAGTTTATCGGGACTCGGTCAGTTCTTCAGGTTCAAATTAAACTCTCATTGCTAACGTTTCGTTCTTTATTTAAAACCTTTTTCATAGGCCTACAAAAACAGAGAAAATATAAGAAATAATACAATCATTCAAAAATTAATAACTGACCGAGGCCCGATAAACTATAGTTTTGTTTCTATTCCACGGTCGATACTTTTATCAATATTTATATATATATATACATATACGTTTCACGATGAATCACAAACACAGGACTAAGGGACAAACACATTTTCGGTTGAACCGTCTTCAGGAAAGTTGAGATAGAGACACCAAGCGCACTTGTGAAGCGACGGTGGGAGACCCACCATCCTTTTGGATCGTTTTCGTGTTTACAATATATATATATATATACACTTTTTCATTGTAAATACGATCCAAAACGGACAAATATAGTTCAATATAGAAAAAGAAACATAGAGAAATCACAGCCCCGAATGGCAAGAATAGTTGCTACTGTCTTAATACAAATACAATGAAGATGTCCATGACTTCACTGGAATCATCTTCAACGATAATACAATTACACATATTTTTATTCGCTTCTTATCCAACCAATCGATTTGTACTATTTCTTTTCTCTGGTCAATGTATTTCAAGGAATTTATTATATTATGAAGGAATTTATTATACTATATATGTTGTAGTATATTTATTTATTTATTTATTAATGTTTTTTTATTTATTTATTTAGTTAATGTTTATTTTGTATTAACCTGAAGATGACATATGAATGTTGAAAGCTCGTTTATTAGTGTAAAGTGATTATAGATTTAGATCATGTTTTTAAATTTCTTTCTTAATTTGACCCTTTTACTTGGAAATGTCATTGGCGAACCTGATTTATAGTTTACCTACTACAACAAGGAGAATAGCCAGGAGGTTAGAGTCAGTTAACAAAAAGGTCGTTAACGCAGAAACTGCGATCATATTCAATAAAATATACTATTATACTTGTATACGTGTTTTGTTACTTCCTTATTCTAACAGCGCCTGCAGTAAATTTTCTTTTAGAAGCAAACTATCAAATAAAAACAAGAAAAACTAAAATAAAAACAGAATAAAACTTCATTTGTGTGGAGACTTTTGTTGGTTTATCCATTTTACCTCAGAATGAGTAAATACCACACAATTACGGATTGCACAACTAATGATTTAATGAAATAAAAACAAATACAATTGATACCAAATATATAGATAAAAGATTATTTGCGAATTCACCATTACTTATATAATTAGTCAAGAATAATTGTCGTAATTACTATTAAATAACTGACGATACTTAATTTCACCGATTTAATTGTTTACAAAGAAATTAAATTTTATCGGACTTTAATTAGCAAAACATGCTTGCGTCACTGACAGGTGAATGTGAAAATATCAATGAATGACTTTACATTTGAAAGCTTTTTTAAATTTCTAGGCCTTAAATGACGTCAGAGAGAAAAACATTACGAATAAAAGTCGTCGAGAATAAGGTTACTAATCGATAACGGGTTTCAGATTTCCTGTAAAGCTATTATCTTATTAAAATATTCTAAATCCAACATTTATAATATAATTTTGTATATATTTTAAAGATTCAATGTTTTCTTATCTCGAATATGTTTATTCAACCACTAGTCATCTTTCTTTATCGAGGTTTGTTGTATCGTCCAACAGGAGAACAGTTTTAAGACAACGTTTCAACCATATTTGTTATCATTTTCAGGGCTCCATAAGTAGAGAAATTAATTATAGTAATATGAAAAATTACAGTAACATTATTTCTATGAATATATATTATTACCTTGCTATTTTTCTATTGCCAAAAAAAACATGACATGACCGTTGTATTCAAATCAAACCACAGTGCTGCTCTTGGCGACAGTTCAACGAACATTCGCTATCACATTTTGATAACTCAGTATTTCATAGATTTCAGACGCACAGATGGTGTAAAATATTCATTTACGTTCAGAATCCGAACGATTTCGTTCATTAATAGTGTACACATAAGGAATAAGCTATTTGAACGGGTTTAAAAAAATTGTTGCATACAACGCCATTACGTAACTTACCAACTAATTTTAGTCGTAAATTTTGCTTAACTCAAGTGTATTTAGTGTACATGACATCGTACTAAGGTTCAGAACAAACAACTTAACTGGTTTTGATTTTCTTACTTCTCCGCGTGAATAGATTGAGGGCCAGAGTGGATATCAAACATCAAAAGAGGCGAAGCATGCAAGCCACTGGGCTACCATCGCCGCCAAGCGATCATTAATAAAGTGAAATATTTCTTTTCAAACACCTCTCCGCGCCTGTGTTTTCTCTATCATCACCTATCACCTTCATTACATTGTTTACAAAGCAAACATAATGACACTGTAATAATCTTATTTACCGTGTGTCATTTTCGGGAAGGCTATTAATGAAATAATTAACTTTGATACGTCAAAAACAATTACTATTGAAACAACAGAGTCGTTACAAGTCAATTATTTATTTTTAAAGCTTTGTCTGTTGTTTAATTTCTTAAAAAAAAAAAGACAAAAAAAGACGCGGTGTCACATTACAATTCTGAAAGAATAATCACAAGTCATTAAAAATAATATCTTCAATCGTTAATTATGAAATCATCATTGGTTTTACACTAAAACTATGTCGATTTAAACACAAACTGATGCGTCGGAAGCAAGAGCAACTTTTAAAATATTGAACGTTTTTAAAATGTCACCATATTTAATATAAATTATTAACTGTTACAACCATAACACAATTATCAATTACCTTAATGACCATGTATTTATGCTATTCTTATTTTAGATAACAAAGTTCTAAATAGGTTAATTAAGTAAGATTAAAAATTGGTCACAACTGAGCAGTAATTAATCATATGTTTAACATATCGGATTAATATTCAACCATAAATTACAATATTACTTCATTTCTGTTATGTCATTCTTATTAGATAACACAGAATGACTTGAATAAATGAATTTTCAAAACTTTTCTCTTTTTTTTTTTTACTAGAAATTAGATCAAGCGAGAACAATATTAAATGTGATATTATTGTAACAATAGGTTAAATAATTAGAAATGGAATAATGGAGTAAGCGAAGCCGTGACGGATAAGGAAGGTCAGAATGGAGCGATCGAAGGTCAACTCTCAATGAAAGGGAATTAACTGAAAAACAAAGATATCCTAAAGGTCAGTACAGTTGAAATAATTCTGCAATCAATGTATTATATTTTGATGTAGTACTACAATGCTGTGTGATTTATTTTTGTTGTTCTAATATTCGAGTTTTTGACTATACTTTTATTCAAAAACCCAATATTTTTGACAATTAATAACAATGGAATTAAGTTACGACCACAAGTGTTGATTTTGGACCATGCATTTGTCAAGTTTCCGTCATATTGTCTTCCTTGTGGTTTTAAAACCAAAGATGTTTTGGTAGAGGGGACAGATTTCGTTATAACAATCACATTTATTCTTGTTAAATTTCACCTCATATTGTCTCAACGGTAAAATACAGTAAACCCTCGCTAGTTCGCGGTTCAGTTTTCGCGAGTTCAGTGTTTCGCGGGGTTCTGAATTGTTCAATTAAAAATTAAAAAAATATTCAACTGTAATTGCAGTAAAAATAAATAAAATACAACTCGTAGTTAGTATTAGAGAA
Organism: Hermatobates lingyangjiaoensis; assembly: GCA_026182355.1. Classification (NCBI taxonomy): domain Eukaryota; kingdom Metazoa; phylum Arthropoda; class Insecta; order Hemiptera; family Hermatobatidae; genus Hermatobates; species Hermatobates lingyangjiaoensis. Next base: position 10,663 of record JAPFBL010000906.1, on the reverse strand, counting down.
GAAAATATACAGGATTCTTCTTGTACGATCGAGAAAGAATCAAACAACCAGTCAATCATTCGTCTGTGTTTTCTCTCAAGGGACTTCTGTTGATATTCAGGGCCAGGGTAGCCCAGTGGGAACATGCTTGCCTCTGGACTGGTAGATCCAGGGTTCGATACCCACTCTAATTATAGATTTTATTTATATAGGAGGTCAAAAAAAAGATCTCAAACCAGTAGGATCTCAGAAATTCGTTAAAATGCCCTAAATACATCTGAATTAGGCAAAATTCAGGACTCTCAATATATAATGTATGAATATATATGTGTTCTCTTGTGAAACTGCTACTGCAACCTAACCTAAACTATAAATTATAAATATTCATATTAAAAACATGAAAGAAACGAATAGGGCAACATATCAAACGATTATAAGAAATGAACACGCAGATACAACACGATTCACTTCAATATTTCGACCCCGTCGTCGTCATCAGGAGAAGAAATAAAAGAAGAAAAGGAGTTCTGATTGGATGGCAAACAGCAACTCAGCAACAATAAGTGAGTACTGATGACGATGACGTCGAAATATTGAAGTAAGTTGTGTTGTTTCAAGAAGTGAAACAAGAAATGGTTGCTAATCTGACATGGCGTTCAGCAATGGTCAGCCGATTACACGCCATGACTTAGAGAGACCATGCTGCCTTGAGCCCGGCTACACTCAAATGACAATACTACTTCAAAACTACAATCAAGTCTTGCTCAATTCTATATTCTAGTTTATTTTTCATCTTTGTTCCACGCTACTTATAAATTTGTTCCACGACAATTACGCAATGTTGACACAATTCAAAAGGATTTCTCAATATTTTATTGCAAAATATATTTTCTTTTTCTATCTGATCAACTTATTTCTTATCTAAACCTTTAAGATAAACAAGGTTAGGTTAGCTTATTGTGGCAGTCTCACAAAAGAACAGACACAAGGTCATGGTTGTCTGGTCGAAAATCAACCGACGTTTCGAAAATTTACATTTTCATTATCAAGAATAAAAGTAAAAACATAATTTATGATTATTAAATTTAAAAAAATCGAAATTAAAAGCTACAAAAAATGATAACAATTAATCAGACCAAACACTAAGCGTGGGAGTTAAAAAACAGTAAGTTATAAGTAACTCATCTCAGGTTATGATGTAAGGAGGTTATATATTTGTTACTAGGTTAGGTTGCAGTGGCAGTCCCACAAGGGAACAAACGTAGGCCAAGCATTGGCCCTTTGTGATACCACACAATGAAGATTGATTCTACAGTGGGAGTCCTAAATTTTGCCTAACTCAAGTGTATTTAGAATAGGGATCTTTAACCTGACATCGTATAGGCTCGGGACCGACAGTTTAACGTCCTTCTCCCAGGGAACGTGCTCAGATTTATTTGCCTCCCGCGTGAAAAAATCGTGGGCCAGGTGGGGATCGAACCCCGGTCCTATAAGTTCAGAGTCGAGCACGTAACCACTGAGCTAGCCTGACCCCTATAGTTGTTACTAAGTAGTATAAGAATTAACAAATAAACAGTAGAAATCATATGGTATTAAGGTAAAAAAATTACGAACTCAGATACCATAATGAAGGAAGTATGGAAGGGTAAAAAAAAATTATTAATACTTATAAGATTCTATTATTAAGATCTTTCAACCATAACAAGCTGTCTTCATCAGAGTCAGTTGGGTTTTTGACTCTGACGAAGACCGCTTGTTACGGTTGAAAGTCTTAGTCCTGTTTTCCCATTTTCTTATTGTGGTTTGATCATTGATTCTTATTTCACGTGTTTATGTGACATCTTTTTATAAGGAAATATACAGGGTGTCCCAAAAAAATGTATACACACTTTAAATTATTGTAATTTAGATGTTTATTGTAATTTTTTTTTAACCATGTAAACTAATTAATAAGCATTATTTTATTGTTTTGCCACCAACTGTTCTCAAACTGCAGTCCGCTTTGTTCTACATACTACCAATAATGCCAAGGGTTTACAAAAAAATGTACCCATCTTTTCGAAGCTGATTAATGCGGGTAATCAATTAATGCGGTACAACCAAATGCAAACTTAATTGTTTGCATTTCGTTGTACAAATGTTTTAAGTGGAAAAATTGAATTTCAGATTAACTCATTCTCTTACTGATGATGATCAAGACCGAAAAAGTACTTGAAAAGGTGCAGCAGGTTCAAGTAAATAAGACCAGCCACAGTGGAGTTAAAAAAATCACTGAATTAATCCTTTTGATTATAATCCAGAACATACTGTAATTTCTGATGAGTTAACATGGAGGTCGATCACAACTATGTATATAGTTATGATGTAAAGTTATAGTTATTATACAAATTATTGAAGTATTACAATAATTTAAATTGTGTATACATTTTTTCGGGACACCCTGTATATATATATATATATATATATATATATTTCGCGCTCCGTTCTTCGACGTGGGGAGATCTCTCTCACTTCGTCCTCTCTACTAGTCTACTCTCCTGATGACGAACAACAGTTCGAAATATTGAATTCTGTAAGTTTTCTTTGTATTCTCTTTTCTGTGTCGTGCTTTGTGTAATTTAAATTTATATATATATATATATATATACCATCATTTTAAAGAAAATTAATGATCCAGCCAGACTGCAAATATATGAAGCCATGAAAATCATGAAGCACAACCCAATAATTAATCGTGAACACACGGGGGTTTCACGCACACTGCAGCTACTAGGTGACCAACCACCAGCTACTCGCCAAGCCGACACTCAGTCACCGCTCAGTATTCAGACCAGCAACACCTAAGATATGTATATGAGACAAAATGTTGTAGGAAGAATCAGAATGAAGAAAAATAAGCTTTGAGACCTCCTAGATTTTATATATATATATATATATATATATATATATATATATATATACATATATATATATATATCATTAAATATATATATATATATATATCGTCCCGACCAGAATAAGAAATAAGACTACGATGTTTCAACCGAAACAAGCGGTCTTCGGATAATCCTGCCATTGTATTGCTGTTGGTCTCCAACCGTTGGTCTCTGTACCAGTGTGCTTGGTGTCCCTCTCTTATCTCTCCTGAAGACGGTTCAATTCAAGGCCTGTAGAATACGAGTATTCCCTGTATATTCAATTCTGACTTGGCCTGTAGAAGATTGATTCTACAGTGGTAGTCCTAAATTTTGCTTAACTCAAGTGTATTTAGAGTAGGGATCATTAACGAGTACCTGACATCTTACAGACTCGGGACTGACGGTTTTAACTTTCCTTCTCCGAGGGACGACGTACTTAGATTTATTCACCTCCCGCGTGAATAAATCGAGGGCCAGGTGAGGATCGAACACCGGTCCTATCAGTTCAGAGGCGAGCACGTAACCACTGAGCTAGCCTGGCCCCTAAAAATTCCTATTTAAACAACCTATGAAAAAATTTCCACGATATTTTGTAAAATCAAAAAATTTTTTTGGATATAATGGGTTAAAATAAATAAAAAAAATAATTGGATATAAATAAAGAATTTCCGAATAAATCTTTATTCTGTTATATTTGATTGTTTCAATTAAAATTTTTTTTTTTTTGATTTTTTTACAAAACACGATAAGAACTGTTTTCAATGATGGTATATGAAAAGTGACTGTTAAGTATTGGGTTAATTAGAAGTCAACCTTTAATTAATCTTTTACGTAAACAGTTAAAAATAAGTCATTGTTTAAAAGCAATTACAATAACAACACCAATAAGCGTGTTTTTGTTTATTGCGGCGTTTAGGTTGAACTGATTTCAATGGATTGTAAGACGGGTGAGGGGGCGGGCATAGGGGGGGGGGGGGGTGTAGATTTAGAAATAAAAGAAATTGCGTAAATACAGACAGACGGACAGAGAGAGAGAGAGTGAGTGAGAGGGACGGAGCGGGCGTGCGCGTGCGTGTCTGTAACTCAGCCAGTAATACAGCAAGGCCTTCTATATATATATATATATATATATATATATATCATACATTACTACTCCCACGCCAAAGAAATGGCTTAAACTATTACAAAAGAAATATCAAACCATTCTGAACATTTTTAAACAAAAAAAAAAAACCCCCAAACATTGATCGATTTTAAGGAAAGAGTTGCAGAGACCACATCATTATTGCCCCGGGTAGGTGGATTTGAGGGTGGGGTGGGCGGTGCATGCCTATATCATATTTCCCCATTATTCTAAATAACACCCTTTTGTTCTCCTTGGTAAAAGTATTTTGCAGTTCTCATAATTTTTTTTAAGTTCTCCTTTTCAACTTCATTTCACATATATATATTGTATATATATATAATATACTACCTAATTTTCATTTGATTTATATTTATGCTTAAGGTATTCTCTAAAGTTACCTATTTTTTTTTTTATATTATTCCACTAATAGTGTAAAGACAATTACTTTAACTATATATTTTTTTTTTAAGTTTTTATAAAATCCTTTCCACTTTTTACCTTATTTATCTAACAACTACTTTTAGAGAAAGTTAAAAAAATAAATGAAAAAGAAAATAATAATGAAAAGAAATATAGTTTATGATATATATATATATATATATATATATATATATCAATGATCATACCACAATAAGAAATGGGAAAACAAGACCAAGATCTTTCAACCTGAACAAGCAGTCTTCGTCAGAGTCAAAAACCCAACTATTGGGTTTTTGACTCTGACGAAGACTGCTTGTTCAGGTTGAAAGATCTTAGTCTTGTTTTCCTATTTTCTTATTGTGGTTTGATCATTGATTCTTATTACACGTGTTTATGTGAAATCTTTATATATATATATATGACGACCACTACATTATCCCGCCGTCTGACCATGCACCTCGGAGCTGGAGCAATACGTGAACACACAACTATAATGCACAAACAACAACTCTCTAGAAAGATGCTCACGGATAACACAAAAAAAAATATATAATATATATATATATATGTGTGTGTGTGGGGGGGGGGGGGGGATTGAATTTACGACCTATAGTTTTTTTAATTAATTTCTTGGATAACTTTTCCAAAGCCCTTATGAGTCTTTTAAATTCACCAGGAACTAGGTACATCAACTCACCATACGTTTTGTTTTCAATGATTATATTTCTTCCGACGACGTTTCGGTAATCTTCGACCATCTTCAGGGTATAAAACGTATATACAATATCTTAAAACCTATTGAACATTCTTTAAAAGACTTAAATATAACACTCAAAGTTCATAATGAACTACTAAATCCATTACAAATAATGAAAAGTTATCCAAGAAATTAATTAAAAAAACAATTGGCCGTAAATTCAATCTCACATGTATTAACAAAGCACTGTTTCCTAAATATATATATACAATTAAAAGAAACGGTCCAGCGGACTTTTTTAAAATAAAATAAATTCAAAACGAAGGAAACACACAGAAAGACACAGACATTGTCTGTGTCTTTCTGTGTGTTTCCTTCGTTTTGAATTTATTTTATTTTATATATATATATATATATATATATATATATTCACAATTAAAAGAAACGGTCCAGCGGACTTTTTTACAATAAAATAAAAAACGAAGGAAACACACAGAAAGACACAGACATAACTCACATCGATATTTCGACAATCGTCGTCATCAGAGGTGCGAAGAGCGAAGAGCGAAGAGTCCCGCAGGAAGACAGGGCGGTACTCCCTGTCTTCCTGCGGGACTCTTCGCTCTTCGCTCTTCGCACCTCCTGATGACGACGATTGTCGAAATATCGATGTGAGTTATGTCTGTGTCTTTCTGTGTGTTTCCTTCGTTTTTTATTTTATTGTATATATATATATATTCACTGATAAAACGAAATACGATCCAAACTGGACACAATACGAGTTTGAGATCAACAAAGAGCAACACACAAAGTAGGGAAACACACTTACAGACTCAAATTTTCGGGTAATCCGTCTTCAGGAGAAAAGAGAATGGGAGACCAAGCACGTTGTAGACGCAACGGCAAGTAACCCGTTACTTGCCGTTGCGTCTACAACGTTCTTGGTCTCCCATTCTCTTTTCTCCTGAAGACGGATTACCCGAAAATTTGAGTCTGTAAGTGTGTTTCCCTACTTTGTGTGTTGCTTTTCGTTAATCTCGAACTCGTATATATATATATATATATATATATATATATATATATATATATATATACTTTATCGTTGGAAATACGATCCGAAACAGACAAATATAGTTCAAATGTAGAAAAAGAACATAGAGAAATTAAAATCACACACATAACAGTCTCTAAAATTCGGTTTGAACCGTGTGAGAGAGAGAGAGAGTGTGAGTAAGAGATAGATAGAGAGAGAGAGAGAGAGAGAGAGAGAGAGAGAGAGAGAGTTTAAAATTTTATAAAAAAAATGTTTAAACGTTAAAATGCAACTTTAACATATTTTAAATTCCTATTTAGGTTAGGTTAGGTTGTAGTGGCAGTCCCACAAGGGAACACACGTAGGCCGAGCATTGGCCCTTGTAGCATTCTGAATTCTGAATGCTACTAGCCGGAGCATTCAGACGTGTAGTCTGAATGAACACGTGAGACACTGAACTGAAATAACCAAGCAAGGTAACCAAATTTCACCAGACCAACCAAAAAGTCACTAACACAATTTTTCATCTATCAAGAATGTTTAACTTAACACACCCGAATAAATACTAATTAAATTTGAAATGTCACTTCTATAATTAATGGATAACTGGTTTTCAAAATTTATACTTCTATAAGTTTTTTCACTATACTATAGTTAAAATTTCTATTGTAATTTCTTAATTGTAACTAATTGCACTTCTATGTATGTTTGATTTTTGAATGATTGTATTATTTCTTATATTTCCTCTATTTTTGTAGGCCTATGAAAAAGGTTTTAAATAAAGACCGAAACGTTGGCAATGAGAGTTTAATTGGAACCTGAAGAACTGACCACGTCCCGATAAACTTTAGTTTTGTTTCTATTCCACGGTCGATTTTTTATCAATATATATATAAAGATTTCACACAAACACGTGAAATAACAAAAATAAATTCAAAACGAAGGAAACACACAGAAAGACACAGACAATATATATTTATATATATAAATATTTATATATATATATAATTTTTAAATTTATATATATATATATATATATGAGGATCAACAAGGTACCATTATTAATTATGTATTTGATTTATAAAATACCAACTTTGAATAGTCAAATTTGCTTTAGATATCAGAAATATTGGAAATTAAAATGAAATTTTACACCATTTGTTTGTTATTATGATATCTTCCACCACAATTCATTTGTTTCGTATTCAACTAAAAGTATTTCCATAAACATAATGTTGGAGACCAGTTCCGTGTTTATATATAAAAAACGGGAACTTTGGTTTAAAATAGTTCGTTCTGGACAAATTAGAAGTATTGTTGTTCAGAGGGAATATCGCTGAGTAAGCATGACGTGTTGTGGCGAGGGGAAGTGACGACATTGAAAGGAAGCAACAGGTGACAGTGCAAAATAACAGCGGTCAGCGAATTCTTTACTTCATGCGATGATGAGCAGTAGAGCTTAGCAGATGACCACTGTGAGCAGCAGTAAGTGACTCAGACGTTCTGTGACGAGAAGAAGTGACGTCATTGAGAGGAAGGTACAGGTGACAGTGCAAAGAAACAGTGGTCAGCGAATTCTTTACTTCATGCGATGATGAGCAGTATAGCTTAGCAGATGACCACTGTGAGCAGCAGTAAATTACTCAGACGTTCTGTGACGAGAAGAAGTGACGTCATTGAGAGGAAGGTACAGGTGACAGTGCAAAATAACAGCGGTCAGCGAATTCTTTAATTCATGCGATGATGAGCAGTATAGCTTAGCGATGACCACGTGAGCAGAGTAAATTACTCGACGTTCTGTGACGAGAAGAAGTGACGTCATTGAGAGGAAGGTACAGGTGACAGTGCAAAATAACAGCGGTCAGCGAATTCTTTAATTCATGCGATGATGAGCAGTATAGCTTAGCAGATGACCACTGTGAGCAGCAGTAAATTACTCAGACGTTCTGTGACGAGAAGAAGTGACGTCATTGAGAGGAAGCAACAGGTGACAGTGCAAAGAAACAGCGGTCAGCGAATACTTTACGGCATGTGATGATGAGCAGTATAGGTTAGCTGCTGGTCACTGTGAGCAGCAGTAAGTGACTCAGACGTTCTGTGACGAGAAGAAGTGACGTCATTGAGAGGAAGGTACAGGTGACAGTGCAAAGAAACAGTGGTCAGCGAATTCTTTACTTCATGCGATGATGAGCAGTATAGCTTAGCAGATGACCACTGTGAGCAGCAGTAAGTGACTTAGACGTTCCGTGACGAGAAGAAGTGACGTCCTTGAGAGGAAGCAACAGGTGACAGTGCAAAAAAACAGCGGTCAGCAAATTCTTTACTGCATACCGTGGTGAGCAGTATAGCTTAGCAGATGACCACTGTGAGCAGCAGTAAGTGACTCAGACGTGCTGTGACGAGAAGAAGTGTGTTATTGAGAGGAAATAACAGGTGACAGTGGGCTAGTCAAAAAAACAACGGCCAGCTAATTCTTTACTTCATAAGGTGATGAGCAGTATAGGTCAGCTGCTGTTCACTGTGAGGTAACAGGCTAGGTTGTGCTAGGTTAGGTTGCAGTGGCAGTCGTATAAGGGAACACACATAGGCCCAACAGTGACCCTTTTTGACAGTGGTTTGATCATTGATATATATATATATAAACTCAAAAATTTTTATTGACCTCTTCTATTCTATTCACTGTTTTGTTATTGAGGGCTAGGTCAAATAATATATATATATATATATATATTAGTGTATATTGGCAGCAGATTTTCTTGTAAACATATTTTATTAAAGTAGATGGCAGCTTCCGCATTTACGACTTTTTTGCTCGTTTTCTCTAGTTTTCTTACTAGTTTTTTCTGGTAGGGAGTGATTTCATGGAGGAGTTGTCCCAGAGACATCAAAGAAATAATCTTTTAGCTTAATCAATAATATAATATTTTTACACTTACAAGCTTTCGATTTTCTCAGAAATCATCATCAGGTATATATATATATATATATATATTTGTAAAATTTGGAAGCAGTCCTTCATTTAAGCATATTTCGTTGAACAGCTGACCGTATTTCACTGATGTCATTTTCTTCACCAGTTTTTCAATGGAAATATATATATCAATATATATATATATATATAAATATCTTAATGTCACTAGCCATAAAAATACTAAATTAAAGTTTTAATTAATTAAAAAAAAACAGACAATGACTACGAAAAAATTAGTATAAAAAAAAGAAGAATTATTTCATATTTGGTAATTTTTTTAAAAATGTTAAAAAAATACTATTGCTGATAACTTTTTATTGGAAAAAAAAATAAATAAATGAATTAATACAAAAATTAAATTAGAATACCATGATATTCAGTTTAGTAAAATGATATTCAAATTGCTAAGTTCTAATTGCGTTTTAATTTTAAAAACAATAATATTAATAATAATAATAATAATCAAACAGAGTATATGTAATGTTTATTCTAAAACATAATATAATAATGACCTTTGAATTTAATTTTCTTCTTTTGGGATGGGGGGGGGGGGGTTGATATGTTTGTTTATTTCATTATTTCAATTAAAATTAACAACCAATCATAACTTGTAATTCCCCCCCCCTGCCCCCCCAAGTAGTGTACCCCTACTTGGAAGGAGCTTATTGTAAATAATTTTCACATGGTCCATGTTTTATATTACTTGTGTATAACATTGTTACACTATATTATATACTTAGTCTTAATCTAATTTTAGCCCTGAAGATGATGAACAAAATACATCGAAACGTTGGCCTTAGGAAGGAGTTTATTTTCTTTTTATATGACCTAGCCTTCAAAAACAAAACCTACCTAATACAATAGAATTGAAGATCAAGAACAATTTTTTGAGATATATATATATATATATATATTTACAGTTCAAAATTGAAGATAGGTAGTATAGAAAGTAAAGAAACACACTTACATAATCAAATTTTCGGGCAAGCCGTCTTCAGGAAAAAACAGAAAGGGAGACCAAGCACGTTGTGTGCACAACGGCTAGTAACCCAATATTATCTTCAATGTTGAACTGTTATTCTGTCCAGTTTGGATCGTCTTTCCGTTTATCAAGTGAATATATGTATATGAATATATAATATATATATATATATATATATATATATCTTGATAAAGTATAGGTCGTGAAATAGAAAAAAAAAAATATAATTTTATCAGGAGTCGGTCAGTTCTTCAGGTTCAAATTAAACTCTCATTGCCAACAATGTCGCGAACAACGTATTAAAACAGAGTAACGTGTTTATTAAGACTAGCCAGTTTTTGCAAAAATTCACGAAGTGTTTCCATGTAAAAAAAAAATCTCTGACGTAATACTTAAGTTTTTATGTTTCCAAATTTTATGCTTCTGCCCATCAAAAAATGTTTAACTAAACTGAAACGTTGGCAATGAGATTTTAATTTGAACTTGAAGAACTGACCGACTCCTAATAAAATTTTATTATAATATATAATAATATAT